>SKCR01032264.1:0-137630 GCA_019454045.1 Zanthoxylum bungeanum
TAACATCATCCTTTATCATTATAACTCATCCAATGAATTAAAATGAAAAAATTCCAAGTTTCCAAACACATCACACATTCGGCCAACACTTCCAATTTGGGCAAAATTGATCCAATCACATTTTATTGAAATTGATCAAATCAATCTTCAATTAAAGATCATTTAAACATGCTCAATTAATCAATTTAACCAAATCATGCTTAAAATCAAAATACCCAATATTAGTCACATATTCGGCCAAGATGCAAAATTTGGGGAAAATAATTCCAAATCATTTTTCATCAAATTAGTCCAACCAAAATGAATTTAAACATGTTATAAGCATACTCAAACAAGCAATTTATTCAAATCATGCTCAACAAACATTTACCCAAATTTTAAGCCCTACAAATTTCATGCTTGCAACATTAGCTCATGATGCCATTGTTGGTTTATTCTAAGGTCCCAAGATCAAATCAAGACATGAAATAATGCGTGAATACATCAACGAAGATAGCGGAATACTTACATTGATCGGTTATGTCGATTTGAAGATGAATCATGCCCAAAAACGTACTGCCTTTGTAAGCCCACTGCAGCAGTCCATGCTCACTGTCTTGGAAGTTTCGGGTCTCAAAACGAAGCTCCAAACTCCGTCGGATGAGTCCCGCCTCATGGGTGAACCTCCCTACCACCTTCGCAAGACTCGTAGTGTGCTAGCACTTGCGGTTTTCACCATGAAAACCCAACTCTTGCTTCCCTATTGTCACGCCCAAACCAGTCAAGAAAACAGTCCACACTTTGTGTTTGGCGTGAGGAGAAGAGAGAAATTGAGAGAGAAGAAGTTTTGTGTTGTTATTCAAAAATGATTTACCAAAAATCAATTTATATTTATGCCATAATATTCATTAAATTAATAATAAAATTATGACACAAAACATGCAATGGCTTAGAGTGTCAAACACTCAATTTCCATGCATTGATATTGAGTGCAATGTACACTATCTACATGCAATAACATTGAGTGCATTGTACACTATCTACATGCAAAGCATTAGAATGACATGTGTCATGTGGGCCCCACACGTTTCCAAATGAAAGTGGGCCCACGTGCACTCACGCGTTCGGGTTCGATATTTCCGAAATACCGAGCTTACGTCGCGACGTTAATTCAATCGAATAATTGCGGCTACCGAAATTATTATTTACGTCGCTAACGAATTAATTCTAAATTAACTCGTTTGCCCGAATTAAAATCTAATTTTAATTCCGCGTCGAAATCTAATTTCGTCTAATATATCGAATATATTAATACATCGATTAATTCCGAATTAATCGTTCTCTCTCTTTAGACGACATTTTATCCCGGATAAAATATCTCCGTTATTAATCCTAGATTAATTTTCTCTCTCTCTTCTTTATAATCCCAGATTATTCAAGAGTGCGAGTTGTGCGTCATCGGTGGATTATCGGGAAGCGACCCATGAGATCCCCGGATAATCTGGCAGTAAATACGGTTGTCGGAGTGTCCGAATCACGTACGTACCAAGTACTACGTTCTACCGATTTACGAGACAAGGTCGACTCCTAGCAAAGCACCAAGTCTTCCCAAGTTCTCCGGACATATTCATCAAAGAATATCTAGATCTGTATCAAGCGTAGTATACAATTGTATTGTGCGTATCGGCCCAGTATCGGATAATCACGTGCTAGGGCTGGGGCTGGATAAGTGTCTGCCCCGTCCGAAACACATATCGGATGTCTGGTAACTAGTCTCTATAATCGGATATTCATGACCTGGCCATAATATCACGATTGGATGCGCATCACTTTAAGAGCACTAATACCGTATCCTGCGTGACATCATCTCCATTACGACTGGAGTGACACTTCCGTCTTGACATCACATCCAATACACTACGATTCTCTGATAAACCCAGAAGAGGTGAACACAGAACCAGTTAAGATCCCCCACCACCAAAACCAAAGTTTACCGATTGTCGTAAGTATTAGCGATGCAAGTCTCAGGTTAAGACTATACACACCTACCTTGATTTCGGCCTCCCATAGACACCTAGTCATAATACCAATGGGATTCCGAAGGGTCTATCCAGAGCGAAGCTGTTTCCCGTACCATCGTTGAAACACGACCTCCTATCGCACTTGCACAAGTATCCAATACTTATATATGAGAACTATGCCGTTGTGCCCTCACAACGCGCACAAGTGCAATACTAGCCTATTCCGCATTATCGATGTCCAGTCTCGATAATACTACGGCTAGGGATATTTAATGATTAATCCTTCGTGGACTGATACTGTCTCATATCATCTCAATCCAGGAACTAATCATAGGGACCTCTCTTCATTTATATATCTATGGTGATCTAATCACAAACGATGAGAGTGCAATTTCCTTATTACATAGTTAATTTGCTACAACAACACAATGATCTGTGCAAATAGTGACGCTATGGGTCATATTATCCAACAGATCCAAACGAATGTTGAACTAGTCCGCCATTAATCGAAGCATCTGCTTCATAGATTGATTATATTGGGCTTGGTACGCCGCATAAGCTTCTCGACAGTCCAAAAGTCGGGCAACAGTGGGTGGTCAGTATGACCATCGAGCTGATGGCTAAAAGTGTGCAGATGAAGAGCTGACAGCAGAAACCCTATTAACATGCAGCTTATGGATGATGCTTGAGATCAAGGGAGTGATGGGTGAAAAAATATCCTCTCTAGAGTCCATGGGCACCCTAGCCTGAGCATATAGGCTGGTGATGAGACCGCAGTGGAGAAGACTATCAAGTACAGAGTTGGCAGCCCAAACAATATTGGAAGAAATGAGGCCGACAATATCGATAAAGTCATCATTGAGAATGGAGTAAAGTAAGAGCATATGATCCTTCGTGAAATAAGTGATTTGCGATCGTAGAATGAGTGTTTGGGTCAAGAAATGGAACCAGACATGTGCATCTTATTGAAGGGCCTGAAGCTTATCTTAATAGGCTCTCTATTATTATTAACCTCCTATGCATCATTTGGGATGCACAGCACCGTAACTACGTGCTCTAATTCATGGTCCTCAATGATGTCTGTATACTTATCATAGAAGGTCGTAAAGGCGATTGATGGTGGCTCTATCGAATGACACTTGTTTGCCCCGTACCATTACCTGATAACCTCTATGTTCACATAAATTTGCATAAAATTTCCTCACCATAGGAATAACTATAGGATTGGGCTGGGATAATAGCATGTACCAGTGGCATTGTGCTATCACATAATCAATATGTGGAACTTGCCTAAATCAACCTCAAAATCCCTCTCAATTATTGACATTTTCTGACCAATTCCCTTTTAGTAATGTTTGTTGGCCGCCGCAAAGAAAAATTTGTTGCTATGTTACAAGAGGGTAGTGGCAGTTTTGCCACGAGATCTTTTAGAGGCTATTGGGGATGTTTAGCTGGAATTTTGAAAAAAATCAAACACAGTCTACCCTGTACTTTGGCAATTTGTACACTTTTCACCCTAAAATTCACTACTCAAACACTCAATATACCCAAATACGCTCATCTACGCCTCAATCTTCGATTATGCTTTTAATACACATAATATATCAGCCACCAATGAAAAGGGAAGGGTAAGAGTTGTACCTGAGATGTAAAGGATATACGCACCATGGTGAAGCCATTGATGCACATGAAAAGTGATTAAATGAGTGTGATTTGGGAGTGGGGGAAGTTGTTAAGGTGATTTTTGGTGAAGTAATTGAGTGATTTCTATGTTGGTTGAAATGTTTTGTGTTAGAGAATTGAAGAGGCTACGTATTTTAGTTTCCAGCGTCGGGCACATGTCGTCCCGCCCAGCTCTAAAAATTAGGGATTTGGGTGTTCAGGTTTGGCGTAGCGAAACATAGTATTTTTTGTCGTGACACGTAAGTCCTCCAAGTTTCTAACTCGTTTTTATATTGTGGCGCGTCACGACACCCAGAAGGTGCGGCGACACATAGACCCTTAGCTACTGGTCTGATTTTTGTTGCGTGAAGTGTGCTGTTGGTGCCAGTTCTTACATAATTATCCATGTAAACTTTAAAACACACAATAAATAAATGCGTGAGTTGTCTCCTCGCTAGCGCTAAGATTAACGTCTTCAGCCAGACATAAACCCATGAATGGTCATGGTGGCTTCAATTCTGATGCTGAACTTTGAGATGTATCCTTCATACTCTCTGGCTTTTTCCTTGTGTGAGACGGTACATATGTGGATTTTCCTATACTGGCCTTTTTTCCTTTGACATGTTACTCTTTGCCATATTTGTTTTCCCTACTATAGACCTCAGATGATGCCTTCATTGACTATTTTAGCCCACCGAAAGGTGTTTGTGGCTCTCGTAAATATGGTTTGGAGAGAGTGGGGTCTGTGGTTTTTGGCTGGGGTATACCATGGTCGATCTTAGTGTCAAATTGATAGCACACTGTAACTATACTGTAGTACTCTTCCAATATATTGGCCTTAAGGGCTTCACACACTACTGCCACATCATCCACCTTCTTTGTCTGCGTCATTTTATTCAATTTTGTTTCCCTTCTACTGTCTCAATCATGACACTGCTCTCCTGACTTTCTTGATTTGTCAGAGGGTCGAACACCTTGAAAGTGAGGAGACCTTTTGTACATCAATAGTTGTTCCCGTTGTTGCCAGAAATGGTCTTCCGAAAATAAAAGGTGGACATCCTCTTCAATTTCTAGAATAATGAAGTCTATTGGAATCTCAAAGTCCACTACTTTCCCCATCACATCTTTTATTTTTACCTTGGGCACCTTGGTGGTTCTGACAGCAAACTGCAGAGATATAGAGGTTGGCTTCTACTTATGATACAACAATCTCTTTGGCATAGGTAAATCACTAAATTAATCCACGACCCTAAATCACATAGCCCATTTGACTCGCAGCCCGTAATTGTACATTCTATAGTGAAAATGTCTGGATCCTTGCATTTGAATATGGTAGTTCTTTGCAACATTGCACTTTACACCTCTGTAAGCCTTTCTTCCTTGATAGTTTTTCACACTTATGAATTTATTGCTCTTCTAATTTTCCACTTCTTTGTATGTTCCTCTAGTTTTTTCTGTGACATTAGACTAGTGAGGAATGTAGGTTGTGGTTCATAATACATTAAATTTCTTTTGGTTTTTTGTTTTGTTGGTTTAGAGTCCACATAGGTTTCTTCTATTAGTTTTTCCTCAATGCTTACTGTGATGGCATTGCAAAATTCATTTCCTTCTCTTTTCGGGTTGATTTTTGTGTTACTTGACTTAGCCTCTTATGAATCTAGTTATGATATTAGCCAACTGTCCCAACTGATTTTCCAGTGTCATCAAAGATGCGACTTGGCTCTATACTAACGCTTCCATTCTAGCCATATTCTTGGTGTTTTCCTTGCTCTGCTATATAAGAATCTTGTTTTGATTGGTCATCTATATCAATAGTTCTTCCATGGAATGTTTGCTCTCTTGAGTGGATTCTATATTCTCTTGCTATAATCCTATAGAGAGATGTGAATGGTCTGATTGATCGGCCCTTTAGTGATTCTTTCATCCAAAATTGAGGTGGCCCTTCCCTATGGTTATAGCTGCTGGAGTGGGGGTTATAGCCTTGTCTGTTTTAATTATTGACATAGTTCACACACTCACCATATTAAGCATATGGCTTTACATTTTCTTTTCCCTCATATACTGCATTTGTGGCTCATGTGCTGTTTACAACCTATTTGCTCAAAATCTCAAGACACTTGTAAATTCTTTTTATGTACCCGTTAACAGATGTATTTCACGCCAAATAATTTACCCTTGTGATTCTTTTAGGAAGAGTTTATTTTTTATGCCATAGGGAGTTGTTATTGAACTCTCTTCTAGTGGATCTTAATCTTGATTTTCACCATTCGCCATCAGAGCACCTTCAGTGGCTGAATCTACTGTGGTTTTCTTCATCCCAGTGAGCCCATTGTAGAAAGTTTGGACTTGCAGCCATTTAGTTATCTCATGATGTGGACACTTGTGAACCAAGTCTTTGTATCTCTCTCATGCCTTGTAGAGGAATTTTGACTGATACTGTACTAAAAGGACATGATTTCATTCCGTAATTTATCTGTCTAGTTGGGGGAAAATATTTTGCAAGGACTTTCGTAGCAAGGTTTGCCCATATATTGATTTACCCCACTGGTAGGGAATGGAGCTAACATTTAGATATTTTTTTCAAGAAGTACGTGAAAACTCATAGACGAACTGTTTCTTTTGTCCCTCTGTTAAAGTTGAAGGTGCTGCAAACTTCTAGGAAGTTGCGTATGTGGGAATCAGGATCATCGTTCGGGCCACCCCTAAATTGCATTGATTATAGTATCATTTGAGTGCATGTTTTGATATCACATGTATTAGCTTGCAATGGTGGGAGGACGTTACATGATATGAATCATCTGCCACCAGTATTGTCCTATCCTGAATGGGGATTGGTGGTGTCGCATCCAAGGGTTCAAGCTACTGATTATTCAAAATGAGTTGTGGGTATTGGATTTCTCGCTTGTCATTTCTCAATGGACGGATAGTCTTTTTGATTTCTAAGTCGAAAAAAAGGAGTTCGTAGCTTCAAATTCTTCTCATATAATTACTTGGCCACCTGAAATTTAATCCAAATAAAAATAAAATAAAAAAGGTGTTTAGCTAAGAAAGTATGGTATTTGTCCTAATATTAATAGAGAAAAATAAAATAAGTCCCCAGCTACAGCACCAAAAGTTTGATTATGATTTTCACACGTTACGGAAGTGCACGTATCTCTCAAGTAGTACAAAATGTATCAATCCCACGAGGACTTTTTATTAACCTTATTAATACTAAAACTAACCTTACTTTAACTAAAACTAAATAAGTGGTTGAGAGAATTTGGAATAAGCTAACTAACTGAAAATCTGAATAACAGACAATGAGCTACTTTGGAAAACCTTATACGAGAGAAGAACCAAGAGTTGTAACTTCACCTAAGCACGCAAATAATGAGTTATTGCACTTTTCATTCAACTGGGTTATTGTTATGGATTATTAACCTAGGATGTTAATTTATCTACAAGTTTTTTTCGAATGGTCATGTAGAAACACTTAAACTTATTCAATTACCTAAATTCATATGATAACTAAATCAGTTCAAACTCATTAAGTTCAAATCCTAATATTGACTACGCATGCCATGCAGGTATATTCCCTTCATGCACAAAACTCTAATTTTTAAGAACTACAATCACGCATTATTATTCCCATGGCTAAACCCGAATTTCCTTTTCCAAGTTCCTATGGGTTTACCAAACCTATTCTATTATTGGCCATACATTAAAACGCATTAAAAACAGAGAAAAATAAATAACCATTTAACCAACTCAAAAGAAAAAAAAATTACAAGTTTAGATTAAATAAATGTGCTTGGGATCCATTACAACTCTAGACTAATGATTTATTTACACATGATTGTCATTAAGCACAAACTACTCATTAATACAAAGTAAGTTTTTTATGAAAATAAAACTAGAAGAAATAACTCTAGTTGAGATCCTCTACTTCAATCTCCAGCACTGGTTGAGAATATGGTTCTTCACTTGCTATGAGTATTTTCTCTGCTTTTTGGTCTCCAAGCATATAATCTTTAGGGTTTGGGACAGACCAGAACTTATATATGGAGTGTTGGGAGCTTTCCTTCTTAAGAAATAGGAGTTCTTCATGCACCGGGAATCATGGCCTTGTCGCGACGCTTATTTTCCTACGACGCGACGTTAACTGCTTCACTCGGACGTCGCGACGTGCATATACTTACATCGCAACGCACACAAAGATTTACGTTCTACCTCAAAATTATAGCGGGATGCATCGAGACGTAAATGGACCATCGCGATGCGCAACCTGAGTTCTAAAATGTATCCCAATTTCGCTCTGATTTTGCTGATTCGTCACTCAATAAGTTCGCTTTAGTCGTAATATCATTTGGACCTTCAAAACATACCCAACACATCAAAATGTTCATAAAGCTTGAAATAATCCAAAAAACGCAATATAGTAGTGCGGTAAATATAAATATATTAACTGCTCATCACAACCCCAAACTTAAAATTGATGTACTTTTAACTGATGTACTTTTGTAAGTTCGAGTGGAAAAATACATACTTATAAAACATCAATGGAAAATGAAAAAGTCAAAAATTTTATAATATTTTTGGATTTTCACCTGACTTAGGGTGTACATGAAATAATTTCCCAAAATAAAATTGACAACATCATTCTTTTTCCTTTATCTGTTTCAAAATAAGGCATCAAGAGATTTCCTATGTTTGAAGGAAACCCATGTGAGAAACCCTAATCTTAAATCGAAATAAAGCAAAAATGCTTGACATCCGGTTTGTTTTTATACCTTTTTCCTTTGATTTATTCCACTTATTTCTTTTGTTATATTTTTCATGCTTGCATTGCATGTCCCCACTTCTCATTACTTATTCCATCTTTTTAACTTTAACTTGACTCCTTAAATTTTCCTTTTACATATGAATCTAACAGAATGGGTTATCGGAATTCGGAAGCATAAAGATAAAATCATTATGTCGAATTTCAGGAAGAAATCCCAGTAGTTTTAATTTAAGATGACTCATGATGCGTAAGGGTTTTTTTAATAATAAAATATTAAAAAATCATTTTCACTAAATCTTAAAAAATTGACAAGTTCCAAATAACTTTCGTAAGTAACCCTGATTTTCTAAGATTCTTCTATTCAATCCAAAATATAATCCTAAGATAACTTTAATCATATTTATATTCATATTTTATCATATTTTACACATCTTCATTTCAATATAATATATATTTTTTAACACATTAATTTTTTTAAAAAAATTATTATTCACCATGAATAGTGAATTGCATCGTTCACGTGTTTTTTAAGGATTAGTCTTTTAACATATTTTTAGGTAATTATTCACATGAACATTTAAATATTCATTGTTCACCATAAACGGTAATTTTTTTAAGGATTTGACATGTTCAAATATTTTTTTTTGTTATATAAAATGACATTTTAGTTGTGACTAAAACGAGCCAACGGACACCAGTTACGAAGATAAAGAAGAGAATCTGAATTCATAAACATCATTATGAAGTCGACGGTTTCGAAGGAGAAATACGATCGTCAGTTATCAGGCATAAATCACCTGAATTAAACCATCATTGAAGAAGGATTCCAACGGGCAGAATAGGGACCCCGCATTAGGGAACCTATAAAAATAAGAAGACGAAGCAATAGAGAGGCATCTTCTTCTGGAGACTACTTCTACATCAAGACACTAATCCAATACACCGCCCTCACGGCTAGCAAATCTGTGGTTGAGGTATTCCATAGACCTGAACCCTTTCATCCTGAACTCATTCTCCCTTAGGCAAACTTGAACGTCGGAGTGCCTACGGCTTCCACCACACTGGTGGGCATTAACCTCCTCTTTCGCTCTACTCTTGTTTTGCAGGTTCGTTCGAGCCCCTCAGCTCACTTTCTTGATTGTGGACCTCGACCCGAAATCAGTTTCCACAATTTGGCACCCACCGTGGGGCTAACGAGCAGATTTCGCAAAAGTAAGACACACCAACAAAACAGTCAGAAATGGCCTCAAGCAATGAACAAAACCCGGATCCCTTAATTGCACAACTTGCCATGCTCCAAGAACGACTGCAAGCCCTTGAAGAGGAGAATCTAACGATGCGAAACACCAACGACAGTCTACAGAAAAAGATGGAGCAGTTATCATCCAATCCCCATCATAATACTCAAGGCCAAACCAGCAATCCAGACGACCGAAGCAATCTAACAATCCCGCCATGACGGATGGGCCAAACAACAATCACCAGCCTACTTCGCAAGAGCCGAACTCTCTCATCGATCCATCCCAACAGATCGCCACCTCTACCAGAAGGGAAATGATTGAATTCAAGGAAGCAATAATGTCAAGACTACCAGGGGTAAGGCTACCAGTCAGGAAAAGCAGGGCCGGAGCAATTTCTGATACACCGTTTGTGGAGTCAATTGTTGGTGTTGATTTGCCCCAGAAATTCAGCCCACCCAAAATGAAGCCATATGATGGGTCTGCCGATCCAGACGACCACAAGTACAAGATGATGTCAACCGGCTTGTCCCCAAGTGAGTGGGAGGCTGGAATGTGTAGGTGCTTTGGGGAGACTCTGGCGGGACCTGCCCTTACTTGGTTCATTAACCTACCCTACAGGTCAATCGAGTCCTACCAAAAGCTAGCTGACAAGTTCGTGCAACACTTTGCAAGTTCATGCAAATTAGAAAAGACTTCAGACGACCTTAATTCTATACATGAGAGAAAGGGAGAGTCATTGCGGAGTTACGTGGCCCGGTTCAACCGAGAGAGAATCATTGTCCCGGATCTCCAACAGCCTACAGCAGTCGAAGCCTTCCGGAATGGACTACTTTATGACAGTGGGCTCTACAAGAAATTGACAAAGTTCCGGTGTTACATCATTGACCAGGTAATGGCACGGGCCCAGGTAGAAATAAGGTGGGAAGAAGATAAAAGAAATAATAGAAGGGAAGATGTTGCGAATGCCCGAGTGGACCGAAGGCCTGCTGCTCCCAGGCGACACGATATCAATATCCACTCTCACAAGGAAGGGAGGAACCAACCAAGAGGAGAACGACGACCTTTCTACAAAAGTATTGACAGACGACAAAGGCCATACAAAAGTAGGGAGGAGCTGCCAACAAGCAAACCTAGGCTACCGGACTACAACTTTACGATTTCTCCCGGGGAACAGGTCTCTGTGCTTAAGAAGATGGGGAATGAAGTAAAGTGGCCTCCACGCTCCAGAGACAATTCGACCAAAAAGGACACCAGAAAGTGGTGTGAGTTCCACAGGGACTTTGGTCATACGACAGCAGAATGCGTGCCTTTGAGATTAGAGGTTCTGGAGCTACTAAACAAGGGTTTCCTAAGGGATTTGCTCACTGAAAAAGGGAAAGCAACACTGGCGCGAAGGGACGAGAGAGATGGTCAAGGAGAAATTCCAACCCCACCACCCCCAATTAATAACACCGTTAATGTCATTTCAGGAGGATCGGGAATCAGTGGAGCAACATATTCGGCGGCCAAACGACATTTGAGGGCCCTGGCAAATAATATTTTACATACCTCGATGTTTGTGGAAAAAGTCTTCACGGATTCGATAATTGAGTTTCCGGACGACGGGGATTCAGACAATTTGAATCCCCACCATGACGCTTTAGTTATTTCCTTGCAGGTGGCCAACTTTATGATCAAACGAGTACTGGTCGACACAGGCTCCTCAGCTAATATAATTTTCGCAAGTGCCCTTGCTGACATCGGGGCCGAGCTGGATAAAGTAAATCGGCAGACGACAATACTGATTGGGTTTAGCGGAGAGCAAAAATTGACCATGGGGGAAATATCACTCCCAGTCTACGTAGCCGGAGTCAACAGAATGACCACATTTCTGGTCTTGGACAGCCCTTCAGTCTATAATCTGATCATGGGTAGACCTTGGATTCACGACATGAGGGCTGTGTCGTCTACTTACCATCAGGTAATAAAATTCCCTACCAAATGGGGAGTTCAAGAAATTAAAGGTGATAGATTGGCGTCAAGAAGCTACTACCAGACGACTTTGAAGGTGAAAACCCAGTCAGCATAGCAATTACAGACTGGGCCTCATGTTCCGAAACTGACTCTACCAAATATAGAGAAGCTTGACGAGGTCCATATTCACTCTCAGTTTACAGATCACAAGGCATTAGTTGGAGCTGACTTAGATCCCAAACTAAGGGCCGACCTAATTGAATTCTTAAATAGGCGACACGACAGTTTTACATGGTCTCACAAAGACATGACTGGAATCGATCCGTAGCTCATTACTCATGAATTACATGTGGATCCAGACCACACCCCAGTTAGGCACAAAAGAAGAAAGTTCGCCCCGGAAATGAACCGAATCATTGACGAAGAGATTCAGAAGTTATTGCAGAATGGAGCAGTTAAAGAAGTACAATTTCCGGAATGGCTTGCGAATGTTGTTGTTGTGAAGAAAAAGAATGGAAAGTGGAGAGTCTGCATCGACTTTACGGATTTGAACAAAGCTTGTCCAAGGGACTCGTTCCCTCTGCCACATATCGATTCAATGGTCGATGCAACAGCGGGGCATGAGTTATTAAGCTTTATGGATGCGTATTCAGGCTACAACCAGATCTTCATGCATCCAGACGATCAAAAGAAGACAACCTTTGTCACAAACCGAGTGATTTTTTGTTACAAGTTCATGCCATTCGGCTTAAAAAATGCGGGAGCAACATACCAAAGACTGGTCAACAAGATGTTCGACGAACAGATTGGGAAGACAATGGAGGTTTACATAGACGACATGCTGGTGAAGTCCATCAAATCGGAGCAACACCTTAATCATCTGGAAGAAGCCTTCGACATCATGGACAGGTATGGAATGAAACTGAATCCTACTAAGTGAGCGTTTGGTGTAGCCTCAGGGAAATTCTTGGGGTACGTTGTCACTCGAAGGGGAATAGAAGCGAATCCAGACCAAATTAGATCAATACTCGATATTCCGTCTCCTTCCAGACCGAAGGACGTCATGCGACTGACCGGGAGAATCACCGCGTTAAACAGGTTCATCTCCAAATCAACAGATAAGAGTTTTTTGTTCTTTTCAGCTTTGAAGAAGGCAAACAGCTTTGAATGGACTCTTGCTTGTGAGGAAGCACTGGAAGGACTCAAATGGTACCTCATTACACCTCCCTTATTGTCGAAACCACACGACAATGAGCGACTCTACCTCTATTTGGGAGTTTCAGAACACGCGGTTAGCAGAGTTTTAGTGAGAGAAGAGTCGGGAACTCAAAAACCAGTCTACTACGTAAGCAAAGCATTATTGGGAGCAGAATCACGCTACCCGTTGATGGAGAAATTGGTTTTCGCCCTTGTCACAGCCGCACGAAAACTCAGACCTTACTTTCAAGGACACCCGATCACGGTGTACACGACATATCCTTTAAGAAGCATACTCCATAAACCAGAATTGTCATGAAGATTGATGAAGTGGGCAATTGAACTTGGGGAACACGACATAGCTTACCAGCCTAGGATCGCCATCAAATCTCAAGCACTGGCAGATTTTGTGGCCGACTTCACCCCCGATCTCCTTGCAGTGGCTGAAACTGAGGTCAATTCCATTCAGCCGACAGTACCTTGGAAGTTAGCAGTCAACGGGTCCAGTAACAAAAATGGCTGCGGTCTTGGAATCATGATCACTACCCCGACAGGCGACACCTTGCAACAGGCAATCAAATGCGGTTTTAGAGTTACGAACAACGAAGCATAGTATGAGGCATTGATCGCAGGGTTATTGTTAGCTAAAGAACTTTGAGCTAGGGAGATAGAAGTAAAATCCGACTCCCAGCTGATAGTCAACCAGATCGAGGGATCTTATCACGCCAGAGGTCAAGCAATGGCATCCTACTTGCAGAAGGTAAAAGAGATTCAGTCGACATTTGAGAAATTTTCCATAACCCAAGTCCCAAGAAGCAAAAATTCCAAAACAGATGCATTGGCAACCTTGGGATCGACAATGGAGGGTGATAACCCACGAACAATTCATGTAGTATATTTGTGCTGGCCGAAAATTTGGAAGGAAAAATAGCCGTTGCAGCGGTCGATTCGGTCGACACCTGGATGACACCTATAGTCGAGTATTTACAAACAGGCTCGCTTCCAGATGACAAAGTGCAAGCCAGAAAAGTCTAGAGACAGTCTGCAAGGTTCGTTGTGTTCGACGGACAGCTGCTAAGAATATCTTTCACAAGACCATATTTGAAGTGCTTAACACACGACGAAGCACATCATGTGTTGACAGAGTTGCATGAAGGGGAGTGTGGGAACCATTCTGGTGGCAGGAGCCTGGCTCTTCGAGCGCATTCGACTGGGTATTATTGGCCGACAATAAGAATTGACTCCACATAATTCACTAAAAAGTGTGACAAATACCGGAGATTTGCACCAGTTTCTCATCTTCCACCAGAGAGACTAAATCTCATTATATCTCCATGGCCTTTTATGAAGTGGGGAATGGACATAGTAGGAAAACTCCCAACCGCGCCTGGCCAACGAGTCTACATGCTTGTTATGACAGATTATTACTCAAAGTGGATAGAAGCCGAAGCATTCGCTGGAGTACGCGACAAAGAAGCTCAAACATTCGTATGGAAAAACATCATTTGTCGGTTCGGCATACCAAGAGAAATTGTGACTGACAATGGCTCATAATTCATCAGCCATCACTTTCAAAACTTTTGCAGGAACTGGGGCATAAATTTGAAATTTTTGACACCACGCTTTCCACAAGCAAACGGTCAGGCCTAATCGTCCAACAAGACAATCATGAACACCTTGAAGAAGAGGTTGGAGAAGTCTAAGGGCGCATGGGTGGATGAACTACCAGGGGTGTTATGGTCATACAGGACAACGGTGAGGTCTTCGACAAGCGAAACTCCTTTCGTATTAGCATTTGGAACGGAAGCAGTCATTCCAACTGAAGAAGTCATCCCTTCAGCACGCTACCAATTGCTCACCGAAGAAAACAATCAACGACTGATGAATTTCAATCTCGACACGATTAAAGAAACAAGAGACCGAGCTTCCATTCGACTGGCCACTTATCAACAAAGGATGGCCAAATACTTCGACAAAAACATCAGGAGTAGGACTTTCAAGGCTGGAGATTGGTTCCTACGTAGAGTGTTCCAGAACACCAAGGAAATTGGAGACGGGAAGTTAGGTCCAAATTGGGAAGGCCCTTACCTTATCACGAAAGTTTTCGGGAAATGAGCCTACAAGCTACAGACTATGGAGGGGACTCTCGTACTCAACAATTGGAACGCGGTGCATCTTAAGCGATTCAACCGGTAACACTTATGTTTGTGGTTTGTTTGTTTGCAATTATATTTTTTGTTAGTAGTTTTAAGAATGAAATAAGGGAATCTGTAGAAGTCGTTCGACTAATTGCAATAAAAGATTGTTCATTAAAATATCAGTCGACATTTGTACAACACATCAAAAGACCGTTCCATAGAATATCATACGACATATTCAACACATACAAAACTCGATTGTTCAATTGAGGCTTTCCGCCCTCCTGTTAAACCACTAATTCAAACTTCATATAAAATTTCAAAGTTAATTTTATCCCTAAAACTTCTTAGATATTGTCTGGTGCTTCGTCGGTAGCCATAGGATGATTAGCATGAACATCATCTTGAGTTTCGACAGCTTCCGGAACGACTTCTTCTCCCTCTAAATGTCTTCAACCTCTTCCTTTTCAACAACAGCAACTGCATCTGGTTCCACCTCATCCTTCTTCGAATCGACCTCCAACCCTTTCTCTTCACCATTGTCCTCCGTCGAAGAAGAAATACCAGCCTCACGCCTTTCGTATTCTCTAATCCACTTCTCAGGCTTCCAGTCTACGTGTTTCCCAGCTATGAATTCCATCATTAAATCACATTTGTTTCTCATCATGGAGTCGATGGCGATGTCCTCCATTTGCTCTAACAGTAATTCATTTTCTTTCTTCACATTCTCGAAACCTTCTTTGTAGTTGTCGATTGTCAGCTCAGCCGTTTCTTTCTCCAACCTCAGAGCAGCTTTAACTTCCTTCAGTTCTTTCTCAAGTCCTATTTCCTTCCTTTGAGAAGCAATCAGCCCGGACTTCAGCTCTGATGACTCATTCCTCACCACCGACAACGATTTCTCCAACTCATTGATCCTCCTTTGATTGGACTCCATATTTTTCCGCATGAATAGACTACATTCCAGTGCCTGATGAAGTCAAGTCAGATCATCATTCGACCAAAAAAAATAGTTGCTCTACTCACTTGATAATTTAATGCGATGGCTTTCTTCATGGCCTCCACCGGGCCAATTTGTGCCAACCTTACTTCATCCCCTTCAAGAAGAAGCCTTTCCACGAATGAGTCGATGCTTGAAGGGTCAGATATTACAGTCGACTCTCGTGGAACCTTTAAGATGAGGTCATCAGAGTCCTCTTCCACTTCCGCTTCAGTGACAGACTTCCTATTCTTCCCCACAGAAATCGTTGCAGTCGACTTCACTTTCTCTGCGGCACCCTCACTTGAAACAACTTCTCTTTGTTGAGGCCCAGCCTCTTTTTCAGCCTCTAGCTCTTTTTTCTTCAACTTCATTGACTTCTTCCGGCTCTTCATTTCGTCGAGTGAAGCTATGGTGAATGGCCCAGTCATCATTTCCTCTGCGCATAAAAATTCTTCGGGTTTTAGGGGCTCTCGATATCTATATCCTCCATATAACTTTTGACACGACCATCTACAATTTATCATGGACAAAACATCGTTACATGAGGCTAGAACCTTACCTTCTTCTCGATGATAGATTTCCTTCCACAATTGAGTCGACCTTAACCTCTTTTCCATTAAAATAGTTTTACAGTCCCTTTTTTTCGGCCGACAGGGACAAGATGGCTTTGGTGTTGGAGATTGTACGTGCAGTCGTGATGAATGACTTGTTTCGTAGAGGATCTGCAACAACAAGAACATGGTTATTCAAAAACACAAGTGTGACTCAAAGATTAAAATTAAGCAAAAGTACGTTACTCACTCAACAAACACCAAAATTCTGGGATTCGACCAGCCCCGGTCGATCCAAATATACCCTCACCCTTTGCAACGAAATAATAGGACTGCCAATTTCCCCTATCATTAGTCGGCAATCCAGTAACTAAATGCGTCATTCTCTGACGAAGGATCAATGTATATCTTCCTTTCTCCTTCAAATGCTCCTTCAAGTAGTACGTCTCTAAGACATCCTTTACCTCAAAAAGTACTCCCAATTCGAAAGACAAACATTCAATCGACAATAAAATCCTCCACGCATTCGGCATCAGCTGCGAAGGAGCAACTCCGAAATGATCCAAAACCTCCCAAACCAGTCTCGGAATAGGAAACCTCAGCCCTATAAAAAATGGACGTACATAGAATCTCATCCACTCAGAAACCTTGTAATCGATTCTTTCATTCGACGAAGGCACACGGAGTTCCAAAGAATTAGGGAACCTATACATACAGCTGAGTTCCCTCAACACTTTCCCAGTCATTCGACTTGCAGGATTTTTTGATAGTAAGTTAGTAGGTTCACTCGTACATGGAAATTCACTCGGCTCCCCAACTGCGGGCAAAGACCTTAATGGTATAGCCTCAGTAGGGGTTTCTTGAGAAGGCCTAGCCAAGGTAACTATGCCACCCTCGATCAACTCCTGGTACGACCGATATTTGTACTCTACATCCTCCATGGTCTCACTTGATGATTCCTTGGTTTCACTTGACGACTCAACATAAGTATCAATCTTGGCACCTAAGCTGCCTAAAGATTCTCCACTCGACATCTTCCAAAAGACAAGTATAAAAACAACTAAACTCCCTAGTAACCTAACTCCTAAAGATCAAAACCCACAAACACAAATTTAAAATAAATCACACATACCTAGAGATCAAACAGCCTAATTTACCTAAGAACAGCTTGAATACTCACTATGAATGTTTAAAGAAATAAAGAACAAGAGGAAGATTTCGAAGAATACCTTGAAACACTTGAGAGCACTCCTTACTCGACTTCTGAATGAGGCGAAATGAAACACCCAAGGCTCCTTTATACACGCTACCTAAGATTTGGCGCCAAAATTCCCGCCAAATGGACGCCTCGTTATTTGCATTAGGTTTTACTGCATCTAATGACATGTGGAAAATCCAGAATTCTTCTATCGGGTATCGTCGAATGGAGAAAAGAACTACAACATCAGATGTTGTGCACTCACAACGTCAATAAATTTCATTTGTGTCTTCCCCGTTTGACACGATAACTTCAAAAATCTAAATACATGTAATGTACCCATTATCACTGATGTCACGTAGGATAAGGAACTAGTACTCTTAAGTACTACAGTCATCGGGATGATATGACTAGGTCATGTTCATCCGATTATAGAGACTAGTTACCAGAAATCTGACATGTGCTTCGTACGGGGCAGACATAATTCCAGCCCCATGCCTAGCACATGACATCTGATACTGGATCGCAATACGCATTACTACGTATACTACACCTGACATAGATTATATATTCCAGTATGAATATTTCTGGAGAATTGGGTAGGCACGGTGCTTTGCTAGAAGCCAACCATGTCTTGTAAATAGGTAAGCACGTGGTACGAGTTACACACGTATTCGGATAATCTGATGACCGTATTTACTGCCAACATATCCAGGGATCTCTTGGGTCGCTTCCCAAAGATTCACCGATGACAGTTGACTTAAACTAGAATTAATCTGGGATTAATTTAGAGAGGGAAAATTAATCTGGGATTAATTGAGGCTTTATTTAATCTGGGATTAAATGTGTTCGGAATAGAGAGAACGCGATTAATTTGGAATTAATCGGTAAAATAAATTTAATAGTTAAATTTGATTTTTCTATTTAATTTATTTGTATGGGCTAAAATTAATATATCGGATATATTAATATGAATTGGATTTCATTACGAAATTAAAGTCGGACTTTAATACGAACGAACGAATTAATTTAGAATTAGTTCGTAAATGACGTTCGTAATATATTTGCGAGGCATCGTTATTTAATTAAATTAGATTTAATTATTTAGCGACGAAATTTCGTTTAATCGGATTAAACGGATCCGAGCCGCGGAAAATGTTCGTAGAGACATTTGAATTTTGAATTCAAATGTGGGGCCCACTTCACATGTGGTAGTTGGGAGGGTAGTTGGCATTTATGCCAAGCCACCAACTTTCCAACTACCTTGGAATGGTTTTGGTGAAACCATTTACCCAACCACCTTGTTTAGGTGAAAATGGTAAATTGGTTTTACCAAAAGACATCTCTCTCTCTCATTACACAACACTTGACACAAAATGAAACCCTAGTTCATCCTTGTAATGGGTGTGAGCTTCCTCCTCTTTCTCTTTGATTTTGTGGCAAAATCAACAAAAGCTAGCACTTGTAGAAGTCTTCTAAGGTGATAGGGAAACCAACTCAAAGCTTGGAATCAACACAAAGATTGGATCTTGGAGATCTTCATTCACAACTCAAAGCTTGGAATCAACAAAGGAAGGATCTTGGAAACCAACTCAAAGCTTGGAATCAACAAAGGAAGGATCTTGGAGATCTTCTTCTCAAAATTTTAAAATCTCAAATCCATTCAATGTAAGTAATTCCGCAACTTATAATGAATTTATGAACACCTTTTCTTTCTTATTAGATCCTTGGCATGTTCTAGGAACACTAATAATGGTATCAAGAGCCAATTTTAAGCATGAAAATTTTAGGGTTCATGAGACTAAAATTTGGGGCTTTTGTTTTTTGTGCATGATTTCTTCAAACTGATGGTTTGAGCATGCTTAGATTATGTTAACTTAGAGTTGTGCATGATTATATTTGAGATAAATTGATTGGATCAAAATCTACAAAAAATTAAAGCATGGCCGAATGTCACTGTAATTGCACTGCAGTTTATTTTTTTTTTATAACATCATTGGATGTGTTTAAATGCATGTTTAAATGTTGATTGTTGGTTTGATTGGATTGGAATCAAAGTCAAAAATGTTTATGCTAAATTCAAAGAGCATGTTAAGCATGAAAATGATATGTTTTGCTTCAATTTGTGTTGAGCATAAATTGATGGATTAAGCATGATTAATTAAGTTAATTGGTATTTTGGAAATATTGAGTTTAATTAATTAATCATGGCTAATACACTTTAATTAAAATAATTTTGATATTTGGAATATTATAATTATGTTAATAAGCCTTTAAATTATGAATTGGGCTAAAAGTGTGTATTTGGGCTTAATGGGCTTGGTTTGACCAAGTTTGGTTTTGGAATTTTGGATTGGATCCAATTGGGCCCAAAATCAATTCCATAAAATCTAAATACATCACTTGGCCCTTTAAAGAATTTAATTGGGCCTAATGGGCCTAAATTAATTTGTACGCAATAGGGTGATTCCTATTGGGCCTTGGCATTTTGGGTTTAACCCATTATGGCCAAAGCCCATGCCTTAAGAATTAATTAAAAGCCCATTGGACTTTAATTAAAATGACATTGGATGTTATTGGGCCTTTGAGACCCATTAAGATTGGATTTGGAATCCAAGTCTTTAAGGAAAATAAATAACTGTAAATATTTAATTTGGAATTAAATTGGAATTAGTATTGAATACAAATAAATTGGATTTAAAGTTATAGTTCAATATAATTCAAGAATACGTACTTTAAGTATTTATTCTTAAACGAGTTGGACTCGCACAAATCAAATCGTTGTTTGAACATTGGATGGTCATTAATTCAAAAATTAATTAATTGGATTAGATTGATTGAATAACATGATTTGTATGAATACATGAATGTATTGCATGAATAATGTGTATCGGATGGATATTAGAAGGGTGAGGGCAATTTTGGAAATTGTAATAAATTTAGAATTTATTAAATTGGACCTGCATGTCCAGCCTTTTATCTCCTTATTCTTTGTATTTCTCTTCTCACCAATTCCCCTCAATGTAAATAAGGTTTCTTTATTGTATTATGTAATTGGGTAGAAGTTAGAATAGTTCTAGACGGGGAGAGGAAAGGGAGTGATTTGTTCTAAGAACAATTTGTGACATATCCATCCGCATATCATTATTAATTTATTTATCGCGCCTTATTATGCTTTTAGAATGTGTGCTTAAGGGTGTATGATGAGACCTAATCAAAGATAATAAATTGGTTGCCAATTTACACAAAAAACCCTCAAAACATATTAAGCGTTTTTCCTTCCGTTGAGTGATTCTTACTCAAGATCCAAAGTTGGCATTGGTTTGTTGGCCAAAGTCAAGACCTTTGTCAATTACGGATGTGTTTGAATCATGAGAGTTTTGTTCCATATCGGTGTCTTGTCCAAGTCGTGATTTGTTGGCCAAAGTCAAGATCACTTCTTGTCCATCGACATTGATTACGAAGCTTTCCATGTCAATGGGTCCCGCTTAACTGGAATCATTAAGCTTGTTGTGCCAAAGCCAAGGCTTAGTTGATTCAGAGGAAAAAGGTTAGGAAAATATATTAGATAAATTGGCATATATATTGTATATATGTTTCGGACTTGGATGTCCACCTACTGGATCTAGGAATTGGATCAGATCCAATTGATCTTAGAGATCTACCTAGTTAAGTATCATACAATTTGTTGGCCAAAGTCAAGATTGTGTGTTATTTAACGGGATCCTAGCCCACTAGGAAACAAGGTTTCCCGAGTACTCAACAAAGGGTTAGAGGCTCGCCGAAAAATAGTGGGAGGCAAGTATTAAATTTGCAATTTCGTTTAGTTACTTGCTATACTCGCTCATTTCAATTTTCGTCATTATTTATTAAAAAAATATATTAGTTGGACTAATATTCAATTGTTGTTTTAATTAAACAGTTGGACTGTATTCAAACTACTTCATTTATAGTTGATTATATAATTGGATTATAGTAATCAATATATTTGAATTTTATCCTTCATTTATAGTTGATTATATAATTGGATTATAGTAATCAATATATTTGAATTTTACCGATCATTTATAGTTGATTATATAATTGGATAATAGTAATCAATATATATTTGATTTTAACCAATAAAATTATAATTAGTTATATAGTTAGACTATAGTAATCATTACATTAAATTGTACCTGAATCGTTGATTGGATAGTTAGACTATTGAAATCAAGATAACTGAAAGATTAGTGTTTAAAACATAATCCTAGGGAAAATGTGTTTAAACGACTTTAATTTTCAAATTGGGAATGAAATTTCAGGATGGTCCTGGAAACTAATAAGTTACTTTATTTGATAAAATAACATATTAGGCCTAAGCCCAGAGTTAAACAAATACTAGAGCATGATCTTTGGAAGATTCATGTGATGATAACTTTAGTGCTTAATCCATTATACTTGTCAAAAGGACTCCTTAATTTCCTAATCAGAACTAAGGATTAGATCATTAAAGTATGATGAAAAAATTGAAGGATCTTCATAGATCTATTCTTAGATCTTAGAAGTATTAAATTGTAATTAATTACTCTTGGAGAGTTAATGGCTATTCTCAAGGAGATAAATCCAAAGTTTGCAATAAGGCAAGTAGCGCAAGGCGCTCCTTACTTCGATATTCTAGAAACCCAAGGCTTGGCCAAAGGCTTATGGGATATAGAAAAAGGGCAAAGGCAAAATCATTACTGTCTTCTAGGAAGACAAATGACATATCCCAAGATGTCTGCTTAAACTGTTGCAAATGGGATCACTGAAGCGTGACTGCCGTATGGACAAAGCAGACATGAAGGAATTGAAGACGAGCAAGGCTCTGACTTCAAATATGTTTGTCATAAATATGTTCACTACTAGTATTAAAATTGGATTTTAAATACTAAGTGTGATACATAAATATGCATTGATGTGCAGAATCTGCTATGAGCATGATACTGACTTCAATTGAGATTAATCTGTGAATCGGAAACGGGATGAAAGTCGTTGTTTTACCGTAAATACCTAAGTTTAGGAACTACCATTCGGGTGTGTACTTAAATTAGGAAACTGTTATAATGTAACTTGTTTGACTAGAAACATTATCTCTATATCGAGTATAACTCGTTGCAAGTATACCTTTATATTCTAGAACACTAAAGTGTTTTATTTTAAAAAGATGATATTGAGATAAACACATTAGATGTGAATAACAGTATTTATATTTTGAATATAAATAAATCTCAAACATATAATATGACGAACAAATAGCTCAAACTGATTTGATCAGATAAGAATTATTTGTGGTAGTGTTGTCTGGGACACATTAAACAAGACTCGTATATCCACACTTTTGAAGAGTGGATACTATGACGGATTTGATTCCATTCAAATTATGTCTACGAATCTAGTTTATTAGGTAAAGTACCTAAAATACCTTTTACTTGGTAAAAGTGTAAGTGTCATCGATCTGTTAGACCTCGTTCATAGTGACGTAAGTGGGGCCATTTCTAGCTAGGCTAAATGTGGAAATGAATGTTTCGTGACCTTTACGGATGTGGCATCGCGTTATGCTTATGTGTTTCTTATGAAACACGAATCGGAAACTTTTAGAGTTTCGACACGAAATAGACAAATAGATCGGCTAAAGTATTAAAACCATCATGGTTTGACCATGATGAAAATACTTAAGCAGTAAGTTTCTCAAATACTTGAAAGAGTATAGTATTCTTTCAATGAGGACTCCTCCTGGAACACGTCAATCTGACGGTGTGTCCAAAGGGAGAAACCGAATTTTGTTAGACATGATAAGGTTAATCATGAGTCGCTCTGAGCTACCATTTTCCTTCAAAGGGATAAGCATTAATAGTGCAATACTTATTTTGAATAAGGTTCCATGAAAATCTGTTAGACAGAATTCATATTTAATATGAACAGGAAAGAAACATGGTTTTCTCACTCCTGAAGATTTGGGAATATTAGGCATACGTTTGGATGATACCAAACTATAACCCAAATCGGATAAGTGCCTAAATTGTAGGTTATCCTAGGGAAACCAAAGTATAGTACTTATACATCTCACATGAGAACAATGTAGTTGTTGCTCGCCATGCGTTTTTCCTAAGAGGAATACCGATAGGCAGTGGTAAGTGGGAGGATAGTAAAACTCGATGAAAATCGGAGTAATACTGTTCAAGGCACCTAGTCTTTAATGGAACACAAACAGTTCATCAAGGATGAAACTGTACCACAATCTTCGAATACATAAGAACCGCGTTAGTCGGAGAGAGTCAGAAAACAACCTGGGAGGTATGGGTTTCTGATCTCACCTCATAAAGATGTCAATC
The DNA here is from genome assembly GCA_019454045.1 of Zanthoxylum bungeanum. NCBI lineage: Eukaryota > Viridiplantae > Streptophyta > Magnoliopsida > Sapindales > Rutaceae > Zanthoxylum > Zanthoxylum bungeanum. The sequence continues at coordinate 24,038 of SKCR01032264.1, forward strand.
TTATTGAGGAAGACGAACTGACTACATATGAGGAAGTGATACAAGATATCGACTCCCCATTATGGCAAAGTGCCATGAAGTCCGAAATGGATTCCAAGTATACCAACTATGTTTATAGACTAGTTGTTGTACCGCATGGCATTGTGCCTATTGGTACTATATAAGTCTTCAAGGAAGACATACGTGGATGTCAGCATACCAACGTACTAAGCTAGGCTTGTAGCGGAAAGGTATCGTTATCAACATTGTGTTGATTACAACGAAATCTTTTACCTGTTGCCACGTTAAATCCATTTGGATAATGCTTGCTGATGCTGCATGTTTCATTTATGAAATATGGCAGCTGAACGAAAAATCGTTTTCCTGAAAAGGAAACCTTTTGGAGGATGTTTACAACATCCTGACGATTTTGTCGTATCAAAACTAGCAAACAAGGTTTGCAGGTTATTCGATCAATGTTTGGATTGAAGCAAGCATTAGGTTCTTGGAATTATCGTTTTGATGTAATCATAATGGTTTATGATTTAATTCAAAACGAGAAATGATTCTTGTGTATATAAGGAGGTTAGTGGGAGCGCACTGAAACTGACTGTCCTAAATAATGATGATATGTCATTTCTTGGAAATGATATTCCCATATTACAATCGGTGAAAGCTTGGCTTTCATAAAAATTCTCCGTAGAATTCTTGGGAGAAACAACCTTTATTCTAGGAATAAAGATCTATTGGGATAGATTTAAAGTTGTTAACACTCTCTGAGAACTCGTACATTGAAAAATGTATGTGACCTGGTGTCTCATACGCTTTGAGCATATGGAGTCACAAACAGGTCTATCCAAGTGATAGTCACTGGATTGATATTAAGAACATTCGTTAATATCTTAGAGAACTAAGGATGATGTCTTAAACTATGGAGAATGAGAACTTGAAGTGACTGGGATCACTGCTGCAAGTTTCTTAACCGATAAAAACAACGATACTATACTGTTTGAATAATGGAACAGTGAGCTGGAAATCTTCCAAGCAAGATATTGTTACAGAATAAACAACAAATGCGGGTTATTGCTGCGGCTGAGGCAGCAATAGAAGCCATTTGGGTCAATAATAAATCTAATTAGATTAGATATAGTTCTGTTAGCAGTTGAGCTAGGCGTCAACACAGGCTAAAGAATTAATGGTCTCATCAACGATCCAGATATATACTTCGACTATTCATCTGATTCGTTCGGATCATACATCGTGGCGATGTGATGATCGAATAAATCGCATCAGACGATAATCACGCAAATCCGCTGACGAAAGCCTTTCCTCCGCAGTTTGAGCAAATCGTACATAGTTCGGGTGTATGACACTCGAGTGACTGGCTATAGGCCAAATGTGAGATTGTTGGACAATTATGACCCATAGCGTCACTATTTGTACAGATCAAGGTGTTGTTGTACAAATTAACTATGTGACAAGGAGATTGCACTCTTATCATTTGTTATTAGATCACATAGATGTATAAATGATAGGAGGTCCTTATGATTAGTTCCTGGATTGAGATGATATGAGACAGTATCAGTCCTCGAAGGATTAATCATTAAATATCCTTAGTCAGAGTATTATCGAGATTGGACATGGATAATACGTAAGAGACTAGTATTACACTTGTGCGCGTTGTGAGGGCACAATAGCATAGTTCTCATATATTTGGGTATTGGATACTCATGCAAGTGTAATAGGAGGTTGTGTTTTACCGATGGTACGGAAAATAGCTTCGCTCGGGATAGACCCCTCGGAATTCCATTGGTAGTATGACTATGTGTCTATGGAAGTCCGAAATCATGGTAGGTGTATTTGGTCTTAACCTGAGACTTGCACCGCTAATACTTGCGACAATCAATATGCTTTGGTTTTGGTCGTCCAGGGCTTTAACCGGTTATGTGCACGCCTCTGCTGGGTATATTGAGAATCGTAGTGTATTGGGTGTGATGTCAAGACGGAAGTATCACTCCAGTCATAGTGGAGATGATGTCACGTAGGATAAGGAACTAGTACTCTTAACTACTGCAGTCATCGGGATGATATGACTAGGTCATGTTCATACGATTATAGAGACTAGTTACCAGACATCCGACATGTGTTTCGTATAGGGCAGACATAATTCCAGCCCCAGGCCTAGCACGTGACATCCGATACTGGATCGCAATACGCAATACTACGTATACTACGCCTGACATAGATTATATATTCCAGTAAGAATATTTCTGGAGAATTGGGTAGGCACGGTGCTTTGCTAGAAGCCAACCATGTCTTGTAAATAGGTAAGCACATGGTACGAGGTACACACGTATTCGGATAATCCGATGACCGTATTTACTGCCAACATATCCAGGGATCTCTTGGGTCGCTTCCCAAAGATTCACCGATGACAGTTGACTTAAACTAGAATTAATCTGGGATTAATTTAGAGAGGGAAAATTAATCTGGGATTAATTGAGGCTTTATTTAATCTGGGATTAAATGTGTTCGGAATAGAGAGAACGCGATTAATTTGGAATTAATCGGTAAAATAAATTTAATAGTTAAATTTGATTTTTCTATTTAATTTATTTGTATGGGCTAAAATTAATATATCGGATATATTAATATGAATTGGATTTCATTACGAAATTAAAGTCGGACTTTAATACGAACGAACGAATTAATTTATAATTAGTTCGTAAACGACGTTCGTAATATATTTGCGAGGCATCGTTATTTAATTAAATTAGATTTAATTATTTAGCGACGAAATTTCGTTTAATCGGATTAAACGGATCCGAGCCGCGGCAAATTTTCGTAGAGACATTTGAATTTTGAATTCAAATGTGGGGCCCACTTCACATGTGGTAGTTGGGAGGGTAGTTGGCATTTATGCCAAGCCACCAACTTTCCAACTACCTTGGAATGGTTTTGGTGAAACCATTTACCCAACCACCTTGTTTAGGTGAAAATGGTAAATTGGTTTTACCAAAAGACATCTCTCTCTCTCATTACACAACACTTGACACAAAATGAAACCCTAGTTCATCCTTGTAATGGGCGTGAGCTTCCTCCTCTTTCTCTTTGATTTTATGGCAAAATCAACAAAAGCTAGCACTTGTAGAAGTCTTCTAAGGTGATAGGGGAACCAACTCAAAGCTTGGAATCAACACAAAGGTTGGATCTTGGAGATCTTCATTCACAACTCAAAGCTTGGAATCAACAAAGGAAGGATCTTGGAAACCAACTCAAAGCTTGGAATCAACAAATGAAGGATCTTGGAGATCTTCTTCTCAAAATTTTAAAAGCTCAAATCCATTCAATGTAAGTAATTCCGCAACTTATAATGAATTTATGAACACCTTTTCTTGCTTATTAGATCCTTGGCATGTTCTAGAAACACTAACACCCATCAAGTCAGAGGTTGATTCGACGTTTGAACAACCACTATTTCGAGTTGTTTGATCATTCGATACCACCTCAAATGTAAGATCAATACGATTGGAATATCGATTCGACACGACATCTATACAAAGCTTGACGCAATATCTACTCGCCATTCGACTTAACACCTAATAAAATATAGGTACCATAGTAGCGACCTCTCGACACGACATTTTAGGAAATCAATAGCCTCTTACGACAAGTCGAGTGTGATTACTCCTGAACCACCATTTGGTTCAGTCGACCGGGGACATCCCCCAGATGACTCATGTCGAGTCATAGAGTTATGGAATACACTCGTCTCATTCGACAAGTCGAGTGTGATTACTCCTGAACCACCATCTGGTTCAGTCGACCGGGGACATCCCTCAGATGACTCATGTCGAGTCATGGAGTCATAGAATACACTCGTCTCATACGACAAGTCGAGTGTGATTACTCATGAACCACCATCTAGTTCAGTCGACCGGGGACATCCCCCAGATGACACTTGTCGAGTCATAGAGTCATGGAATACACTCGTCTCATACGAAAAGTCGGGTGTGACTACTCCTGAATCACCATCTGGTTCAGTCGACCGGGGACATCCCCCAGACGACTCATGTTGAGTCATAGAACCTTGGAATTCACGCGTCTCATACGACAAGTCTAGTGTGATTACTCCTGAACCACCATCTGGTTCAGTAGACCGGGGACATCCCCCAGATGACTCATGTCGAGTCATAGAATCTTGGAATTCACTCGTCTCATACGATAAGTCGAGTGTGATTACTCCTGAACCACCATCTGGTTCAGTCGACCGGGGACATCCCCCAGATGACTCATGTCGAGTCATAGAACCTTGGAATTCACTCGTCTCATATGAAAAGTCGAATGTGATTACTCCTGAACCACCTTCTGGTTCAATCGACCGGGGACATCCCCCAGATGACTCATGTCGAGTCATAGAGTTATGGAATACACTCGTCTTATACGACAAGTCGAGTGAGATTACCAATGAACCACCATCTGATTCAGTCGACCTGGGACATGCCCTGTTGGATAATATGACCCATAGCGTCACTATTTGTACAGATCACGGTGTTGTTGTACAAATTAACTATGTGACAAGGAAATTGCACTCTCATCATTTGTGATTAGATCACCATATATGTATAAATGAAGAGAGGTCCATATGATTAGTTCCTGGATTGAGATGATATGAGACAGTATCAGTCCACGAAGGATTAATCATTAAATATCCCTAGCCGGAGTATTATCGAGACAGGACATCGATAATGCGGAATAGGCTAGTATTGCACTTGTGCGCGTTGTGAGGGCACACCGGCATAGTTCTCATATATTAAGTATTGGATACTTATGCAAGTGCGATAGGAGGTCGTGTTTCACCGATGGTACGGGAAACAGCTTCGCTCTGGATAGACCCCTCGGAATCCCATTGGTATTATGACTATGTGTCTATGGGAGGCTGAAATCAAGGTAGGTGTGTATAGTCTTAACCTGAGACTTGCATCGCTAATACTTGCGATAATCGGTAGACTTTGGTCTTGGTGGTACAGGGCTTTAACCGGCTCTGCGTACACCGCTTCTGGGTTTATCAGAGAGTCGTAGTGTATTGGGTGTGATGTCGAGACGGAAGTATCACTTCAGTTATAGTGGAGATGATGTCACGCAGGATACGGTATTAGTGCTCTTAAGTGCTGGCGGCCATCGAGATATTATGACAAGGTCATGTATATCCGATTATAGAGACTAGTTACCAGACATCCGACATGTGCTTCGGATGGGGCAGACACTTATCCAGCCCCAGCCCTAGCACGTGACTATCCGATACTGGGCTGATATACACAATACTACGGTATACTACGCTTGATACAGATCTATATATTCCTGTAAGAATATTTCTGGAGAATTGGGTAGGCATGGCGCTTTGCTAGAAGCCAACCTTGTCTTGTAAATCGGTATAAACGTAGTACGAGGTACTTACGTGTTCGGGTAGTCCGACGATCGTATTTACTGCCAACATATCCGGAGATCTCATGGGTCGCTTCCTGAAGATTCACCGATGATGTATAACTCGCACTTTAATTAATCTAGGATTAATTAGAAGAGAGAGAAAATTAATCTGGGATTAATTGCGAAGATATTTTATCTGGGATAAAATATTAGTTAAAGAGAGAGAGAACGATTAATTTGGAATTAATCGATAATTAATATATTTGATATATTATTAGAAATTGGATTTCGACGCGGAATTAAAATTAGATTTTAATTCGGGCGAACGAATTAATTTAGAATTAATTCGTTAGCGACGTGAATAGTGATTTCGCTAGGCGTAATCATTTAATTACGACGCGACGGAAAATTCGTTAATTTGGAATTAGCGAACCCGAGCCCGGGATTATTTGCGAGCGCATTCGCATTTCGAATTCGAATGCGGCACGCAAGTCAAATCGTGCGTCATATCACTAGTCGCATCAATCGACAAATCAAATGTCACTTTGAGTGATGTGACATGTTGTCACTTGATTTGAGTGATTGATTTAGAAGTTGAAAAAGCAACAATTTGCTTTTTACTTTTTGACTTTTGAATTAAAGTAATATATATGTTTTATTTAATTTACTTGGTAAATATTATAAACATATATATTAAAGCTTTATCTTCTCTCTCCAACATGCAAGAAAAACGCACTTCTCTTTTCCCTCTCTTTTCTCCTTCCTCTATTCACGGCTTCACTGCCGATTTGCTTCAAAATTTTCTGGTTTCACCGAATTTGTGAGAAGCAAAGGAAGAAGAGTAGTGCTAGCACACACCTAGGGTTATATTATGGTGATAGGGAAACGAATTTGTGAGCTTGGATTTGGTTTTTGGAGCTTGAAGCTTGGAGCTTCAATGGTGGTTCATCAATGGCCGAATGAACAAGGAGGAAGAAGGCTCAAAATCGTGCAGTCCACTTCATCAAGAAGCCATTGCCGAGCTTCATGGAGGAGCAAAAACGCAACTTGTTCTTCCTAGCATCAAACCCATCAATGTGAGTATGTATTCCGCCTTACTCCTTTGTGTATTCAACTCGTTTTTATGCATGTTTGTGATCCTTGGGACTTGATTGAAACTCTACAATGGTATCAGAGCTATTGGTTGCATAAAAACGATTTAGGGTTCTTGAGCAAAATTTGGGGCTTTTTGATTTAAGCATGATTTTGACAAATTGTTTGCTTAAGAATGCTTGTATATGATTAAATTAGAGTTATATGTAATCAATTTGATGAAAAATTAATTGGATTGATTTTCCCCAATTTGCTTAATGTTGGCCAAAACTTTAATTTGGGAAAACTCAATTTGAGCATCAAATGATTAAATTGTTTAGTATAGTATGCTTGAATGAGGTTGAATTGATGTTGTGCATAATCAATTTCATGAAATTTGGTTGGATCCATTTTTCCCCAAATTTTGGGCATGACAAATTTGGGTAAACTTGATTTTGAGCATGTTTAATGAAATTGGATGATTTAGAATGCTTGAATGTTGTTCAATTGATGATTGATTAGATCAATTTGATGAAAAAGTGTTTGGAACAATTTTCCCCAATTTGCTTGTGATGGCCGAAAATTTGAACCCTAATATTGTCTTGGATTTTTGATTTTTTGTTCATTGGATGACTTGCAAATCATTTGGGGATGTTGAATTTATGTTTGATTGGGTTCACTTGGATTGAATTTGATTTGGGCATATTTTTCCCCTTTGGCCGAGACACTTGAAGCATGAAATTGGGTTTGATTTTGATCAAATTATGTTGGACATGATTAATTGATGTTAAGCATGATTAATTGGACAAATTTGATGTTTTGGAAACTTTGATTTGGGCAATTAATAATGCTATACACTTTAGGTAATTTAATTTGAAAATTTGGAATTTTTGAAATTAAATTATTGGGCCTTAAAATTGGATTTGGGCTTTTAAAGTTGTTATTGGGTTTATTGGACTTTGTTGTACAAAGTTGGTTTAGGCTAAAATTGGTTGGATCCAATTAGGCCCAAAACCGCTTCCAAAAGGCCCAAATGCAACTAATAAACCTTTAACGTTTAATTGGGCCTAATGGGCCTAAATTAATTTATGGGCTTATGGGGTAACTCCCGGATTGGACTTTGGTTGCGGGTTTGACCCGAGTTGACCAAAAGTCCACGCCTTGAAGAAATTAATTAAAAGCCCATTGGACTTTAATTAAATTAATATTGGATATTAATCGGGCTTTGAGACCCGTAACGATTAAATTTGGAATTTAAGTCGTAAAGGTTTATTTTATAAAGTGTAATATTTAATTTGGAATTAAATAATGAATTAGAATTAAATGCGTATTAAATTGGATTTAATTATGTAATTTAATTTAATTCGTAGAAATCGTACTTTGAGTACGTGTTCGCAATACGAGTTTGACTCGAACAAAATCAAATCTTTGTTTGAACATTGGATGATCACTAATTATCAAGATTAATTAATTTGATTGATTGATTGATAACATGCTTGTATGAATACATGGTTGTGATGTTTGAATAATGTATATCGGATGGATATTAGCAGGGTGGGGCAATTTTAGAAATTGTTGTAATAAATTTGATTTATTAATTGGACCTGCGAGTCCAGCCTTATCTCCTATTCTTTGTATTCTCTTCTCACCTATTCCCCTCTATGTATATGAGGTTTCTTTAGAAGTGTAGTGTAACGGGTAGAAGAAATATTAGTGCTAGCGGGAGAGAGAAAGTGAGAGATTTGATCTAGGATCAATGTAAAATATCCATCCGCATATCATTATTATTTTATCATATGCGCTTTATTATGTGTTTAGAATGCATGTTTAAGGGTGTATGATGATGAGACCTTAACAAAGATAATAAATTGGTAGCCAATTTGCACGCGAAAAACCCTCGTTAAATATCAAGCGTTTATTTTCCTTCCATTGAGTGATTCTTACTCAAGATCCGAGATTGGCAAGGGTTGTTGGCCAAAGTCAAGCCCTTGTCCGTCAAAGATGTGTTTTAATCACGAGGCTTTTTTCCATATCGGTGTCGTGTCCAAGTTGTGGTTTGTTGGCCAAAGTCAAGACCACTTCTTGTCCATTGACATTGATTACGAAGCTTCCATGTCAATGGGTCCGCGCTTGACTGGGATCACTAGGTTTGTTGTGCCAAAGCCAAGGCCTAGTTGATTCAGAAGAAAATGGTTAGGGTATACATTCGATGTATAGGCATATATAAGATATATGTTTGGGACTTGGATGTCCACCTACTGGATCTAGGAGTTGGATGAGATCCAATTGATCTTAGAGATCTACCTAGTTAATTATCATACAATTTGTTGGCCAAAGTCAAGATTGTGTGATATTTAACGGGATCCTAGCCCACTAGGAAACACGGTTTCCCGAGTACTCGACAGAGGGTTAGAGGCTCGACGAAAAATAGTGGGAGGCAAGAATTGAATTTGCAATATTCGTTCAATTACTCGCCATACGCGCTCATTTAAATTATTTCGTCATTAGATTAAATGTTAGTTGGACTAATATTTAAATTGTTGTTTTAATAAACAGTTGGACTGTATTATACTTGATTATATATAATTGGATTATATTAATCAATATATTTGAATTAATTAATTTCAGTTTACAGTTGATTTTATAATTGGATTATAGTAATCAATGTAATTGAGGTTAATTAATTTGGATTATATTTGATTATATAGTTTGACTATTATAATCATTATAATATATATAGTACCACTAATCGTTGATTAAATAGTTGGACTATTGTAATCAAGATAAAATTGAAAAGTTGGATATTTAAAATATAATCTGGGATTAAAATATTTTAAATGATTTAATTTTCAAATTGGGAATAAATAATATGTTACTTTATTTGATAAAATAACTTATTATACCTTAAGCCCAAAATTAAGCAAAATAAGTAGAGCATAAAATCTTTGGAAGATTTATGTGATGATGACTTTAATGCTTAATTTAATATACTTGTCATAAATCTAATTTTAGATTCAAGAAGTATTAAAATTGCAATTTATAATTCTTGGAGAATTAATTGACTATTCATATAAAGTCAAAGTTTGCAATTGGGCATGTAGCACGAGGTGCACATCGTTTCGATATTTTAAAAACCCAAGGCTTGGCCTAAGGTTTCTGAAATATTTAAAAGGATAATTGACATATCCCAAAGTGACTACCATTTGGATATGGCAGACACGAAGGAATTAAAGAAAGGGCAAGACTCTTACTTTAAAAATGTTTGTCTTAGTTATGTTCACAGCTAGTATTGAAATTAGATTTTAAATACTAAGTGTGGTACATAAAATATATGTATTGATGTTCAGAATCTGCTTTGAGCAGGATACTGACTTCAAGCTGAGATTGCTCTGCGAATCGGAAACGGGACGAAAGTCGCTGTTTCGACCGTAGATACCTAAGTTTAGGAACTACCCTTCGGGTGTGTACTTAAATTAGGAACTGTTATAATGTAACTAGTTTGACTAGAAACATTATCCCAGTATCAATGCTTAATCCATTGTGGATAAAACCTTTATATTATAGAACACTAAGTGTTTTATTATATAAAGATGATACTGAGATAAATACATTAGATGTAAATAACAGAATTTATATTTTGAATATAAATAAAATCTCAAACATATAAAATGACAAATAAATCGCTCAAATTGATTTGATCAATAGAGACTTATTTGTGGCATTGTTGTCTAGGACGCAATTAAACTAGACTCGTATATCCACACTTTTGAAGAGTGGGTACTATGACTGATTTGACTATTCAAATAAGGTCTGCGAATCTAGTTTATTAGGTAAAGTACCTAAAATACTATTTACTTAGTAATAGTAAAAGGGCCACCGATCTGTTAGCCCTATTCATGGTGAAGTTAGTGGGCCCATATCTAGCTAGGCTAGATGTGAACATGAATATTTCGTGACCTTAACGGATGTGGCATCACGTTATGGTTATGTGTTTCTTTTGAAGAACACAAATCAGAAACTTTTAGAGTTTCGACACGAAATAGACAAACAGATCGGCTATAGTATTATACCGTGACGGTAAGACCGTAATGGAAAATACTTAAGCAATAAGTTTCTTATATACTTGAAAGAGTATAGTATTCTTTCAAATGAGGACTCCTCCCGGAACACGTCAAAGTGACGGTGTGTCCGAACGGATTAACCGAATCATGTTAGACATGATAAGGCTAATCATGAGTCGCTCTGAGCTACTATTTCCTTCAACGGATAAGTTTTAACAGTGCAATAACTTATTTAGAATAAAGTTCCATCATAATCTGTTTGACAGATTACATATTAGATATGAACGGGAAAGAAACCGGGTTTCTCATTCCTGACTATTTGGGATGCTAGGCATATGTTTGGATAATACCAAACTAAGGACCCAAATTGGATAAGTGCCAATATAGGTTATCCTAAGGGAAACCATAAGTATAGTACTTATAAATCTCACATGAGAACAATGTGATTGTTGTTCACCATGCGGTTTTTCCTGAGAGGAATACCGATATGCAGTGGTCAGTGGGAGGATAGTGATACTCGATGAAAATCGGAGTAATACTGTTCAAGGCACGAAGTCCTTAATGGAACACAAATAGTTCATCTATGATGAATCTATACCATTAATCTTCGAGTACACAAGAACCGCGTAGATCAGAGAGAGTCAGAAAACGACCTAGGGTATGGGTTTCTGATCTAACCTCATAAAGATGTCAATCTTATGAAGGTATTTCCGCCGACTACGTTTTGAGGAAGTGATACGAGGTATCGACTCCCTATTATGGCAAAGTGCCATGAATCCGAAATGGATTCCATGTATAACAACTATTTTGGATACTAGTTGTTGTACCACAAGGCATTGTGCCTATTGGTACATTAAACGTCTTCAAGGAAGACATACATGAATGGCAACATACCAACGTACAAAGCCGGGCTTTTGACGGAAAGGTATCGTTATCAACATTGTGTTAATAACGGTTCAACCTTTTACCTGTTGCCATGGTAAATCCATTTTGAAGATGCTTGTTGATAACTGCATATTTCATTTATGAAATGTGTCAGTTGCAGATCAAAATTGCTTTCCTGAAAAGGAAACCTTTTGGAGGATGCTTACAACATCCTGACGATTTTGTATAACCGACAAACAAGGTTTGCAGGTTATTCGATCCATGTTTGGATTGAAACAAGCATAAGGTTCTTGGAACTGACGTTTTGATATAATCATAATGGTTTATGATTTGACTCAAAACGAAATAATTCTTGTGTATATAAGGAGGTTAGTGGGAGAGCACTGATAATGAAATTCCCATAAAACAATCGGTGAAAGCTTGGCTTTCATAAGAAATTCTCCGTGGAATTCTGGGGAGTAACAACCTTTATTCAAGGAATAAAGATCTACAGGGATAGATTTGGAGTTGTTAACACTCTCTGGAAATTGTACATTTAAAATGTACTTGTATTGGTGTCTCATATGCTTTGAGCATATGGAGTCACAATCGGGACAATCCAAGTGATAGTCATTGGATTGAAGTTAAGGACATCTATTAGTATCTTAGAGAACTAAAGATGTTGTCTTAAACTATGGAGATGGAGAACTTGAAGTGACTAGGATCACTGCTGCAAGTTTCCAAACCGGTAAATACTGCGGTACTATAAAGTTTGAATAACGGGACAGTAAGCTGGAAATATTCCGAGCAAGATAACTATTGCCGAATTAACAACAAATGCGGATTATTGCTGCAGCTGAGGCAGCAATAGAAGCCATTTGGATCGATAATAAATCTAATTAGATTAGATATAGTTCTGTTAGCAGCTGAGCTAGGCATCAGCATAGGCTAAAGAATTAATGGTCTCATCGACGATCCAGATATATACTTCTATATTTATCTGATTCGTTCGGATCATACATCGTGGCGATGTGATGATCGTATAAATCGCGTCAAAAGATAATTATGCAAATCCCCTGACGAAACCCTTTCCTCAGCAATTTGAGCGAACCGTACATAGTTCGGGTGTTAGACACTCGAGTGACTGGCTATGTGCCAAGTGGGAGATTGTTGGATAATATGACCCATAGCGTCACTATTTGTACAGATCACGGTGTTGTTGTACAAATTAACTATGTGACAAGGAAATTGCACTCTCATCATTTGTGATTAGATCACCATATATGTATAAATGAAGAGAGGTCCATATGATTAGTTCCTGGATTGAGATGATATAAGACAGTATCAGTCCACGAAGGATTAATCATTAAATATCCCTAGCCGGAGTATTATCGAGACAGGACATCGATAATGCGGAATAGGCTAGTATTGCACTTGTGCGCGTTGTGAGGGCACACCGGCATAGTTATCATATATTTAAGTATTGGATACTTATGCAAGTGCGATAGGAGGTCGTGTTTCACCGATGGTACGGGAAACAGCTTCGCTCTGGATAGACCCCTCGGAATCCCATTGGTATTATGACTATGTGTCTATGGGAGGCTGAAATCAAGGTAGGTGTGTATAGTCTTAACCTGAGACTTGCATCGCTAATACTTGCGATAATCGGTAGACTTTGGTCTTGGTGGTACAGGGCTTTAACCGGCTCTGCGTACACCGCTTCTGGGTTTATCAGAGAGTCGTAGTGTATTGGGTGTGATGTCGAGACGGAAGTATCACTTCAGTTATAGTGGAGATGATGTCACGCAGGATACGGTATTAGTGCTCTTAAGTGCTGGCCGGCCATCGAGATATTATGACAAGGTCATGTATATCCGATTATAGAGACTAGTTACCAGACATCCGACATGTGCTTCGGATGGGGCAGACACTTATCCAGCCCCAGCCCTAGCACGTGACTATCCGATACTGGGCTGATATACACAATACTACGGTATACTACGCTTGATACAGATCTATATATTCCTGTAAGAATATTTCTGGAGAATTGGGTAGGCATGGCGCTTTGCTAGAAGCCAACCTTGTCTTGTAAATCGGTATAAACGTAGTACGAGGTACTTACGTGTTCGGGTAGTCCGACGATCGTATTTACTGCCAACATATCCGGAGATCTCATGGGTCGCTTCCTGAAGATTCACCGATGATGTATAACTCGCACTTTAATTAATCTAGGATTAATTAGAAGAGAGAGAAAATTAATCTGGGATTAATTGCGGAGATATTTTATCTGGGATAAAATATTAGTTAAAGAGAGAGAGAACGATTAATTTGGAATTAATCGATAAATTAATATATTTGATATATTATTAGAAATTGGATTTCGACGCGGAATTAAAATTAGATTTTAATTCGGGCGAACGAATTAATTTAGAATTAATTCGTTAGCGACGTGAATAGTGATTTCGCTAGGCGTAATCATTTAATTACGACGCGACGGAAAATTCGTTAATTTGGAATTAGCGAACCCGAGCCCGGGATTATTTGCGAGCGCATTCGCATTTCGAATTCGAATGCGGCACGCAAGTCAAATCGTGCGTCATATCACTAGTCGCATCAATCGTCAAATCAAATGTCACTTTGACTGATGTGACATGTTGTCACTTGATTTGAGTGATTGATGTAGAAGTTGAAAAAGCAACAATTTGCTTTTTACTTTTTGACTTTTGAATTAAAGTAATATATATGTTTTATTTAATTTACTTGGTAAATATTATAAACATATATATTAAAGCTTTATCTTCTCTCTCCAACATGCAAGAAAAACGCACTTCTCTTTTCCCTCTCTTTTCTCCTTCCTCTATTCACGGCTTCACTGCCGATTTGCTTCAAAATTTTCTGGTTTCACCGAATTTGTGAGAAGCAAAGGAAGAAGAGTAGTGCTAGCACACACCTAGGGTTATATTATGGTGATAGGGAAACGAATTTGTGAGCTTGGATTTGGTTTTTGGAGCTTGAAGCTTGGAGCTTCAATGGTGGTTCATCAATGGCCGAATGAACAAGGAGGAAGAAGGCTCAAAATCGTGCAGTCCACTTCATCAAGAAGCCATTGCCGAGCTTCATGGAGGAGCGAAAACGCAACTTGTTCTTCCTAGCATCAAACCCATCAATGCGAGTATGTATTCCGCCTTACTCCTTTGTGTATTCAACTCGTTTTTATGCATGTTTGTGATCCTTGGGACTTGATTGAAACTCTACATGCCCCTGATGACTCATGTCGAGTCATAGAATCTTGAAATTCACTCGCCTCATACGACAAGTCGAGTGAGATTACTCCTGAACCACTATCTGGTTCAGTCGACTGGGGACATCCCCCAGATGACTCATGTCGAGTCATAGAGTTATGGAATACACTCGTCTCATACGACAAGTCGAGTGAGATTACCCATGAACCACCATCTGGTTTAGTCGATCAGGGACATGCCCCTGATGACTCATGTTGTGTCATAGAATCTTGAAATTCACTCGCCTCATAGGATAAGTCGAGTGAGATTACTCCTAAACCATCATCTAGTTCAGTAGACCAGGAACATACCCCTGATGACTCATGTCGAGTCAAATAGAATCATGAAATTCACCCGCCTCATACGACAAGTCGAATGAGATTACTCCTTAAACACCATCTAGTGAAGTCGACCGGGGACATACCTCTAATGACTCTTGTCGAGTCAAATAGAAATATGGTTTTTTCATTATCTTTGTACTACATGTCGAGTGAAATATCTCCTAAAACCATTGACTGGTTCAGTCCACATAGGAAATTCCCCATAAGCTCACACGGATCACAAGCTAAAGATGTGAGTCCCTCCTACACTATACGACATGTCAAATCAAGGTTAATACCCAAAAAGCCTTCGACAGTTTCAAACAAACCGAAGACGCCTCCAGGGCTATTGTCGAAAGCGAAAAAAGACCTGAATTCTTCCTCCTCCCGATTGTATGACGGGACATCATGTGCATTAGCTCTAGACCAATGCCAAGATCAGAGAAATAGTTATCCATATCTTGATTCATTCGACAGACTCGAAGGTACTCCCCAAGTCTAAGACTTCCAGACTTAGAGAGTATGGGACAAACTGTGTGGGCCAAAATTGGGCCCAGGGATAAAATCGACATTTACCACAAGGCCAACCACTAAGCCTGGAGCCCATTAGTAGATCCACGAGCCGCCTCACGGGCCCAAACTCGTTACCATAAAATGATCCAACGGACACCAGTTACGAAGATAAAGAAGAGAATCTGAATTCATAAACATCATTATGAAGTCGACGGTTTCGAAGGAGAAATACGATTGTCAGTTATCAGACATAAATCACCTGAAGTAAACCATCATTGAAGAAGGATTCCAACGGGTAGAATAGGGACCCCGAATCAGGGAACCTATAAAAATAAGAAGACGAAGCAATAGAGAGGCATCTTCTCCTGGAGACTACTCCTACATCAAGACACTAATCCAATACACCGCCCTCACGGCTAGCAAATCTGTGGTTGAGGTATTCCATAGACCTGAACCCTTTCATCCTGAACTCATTCTCCCTTAGGCTAACTTGAGCGTCGGAGTGCCTACGGCTTCCACCATACCGGTGGGCAGTAACCTCATCTTTCGCTCTACTCTTATTTTGCAGGTTCGTTCGAGCCCCTCAGCTCACTTTCTTGATTGTGGACCTCGACCGAAATCAGTTTCCACAAAAACATCAACTTAAATTGAAAACTTTAATCGTGACGTAAAGTGAAATCTTGACATGAAAACCGGAAGATGTCAACAGAAAAATAAAATGTGACAGTATAACATCAACTTGAAAACATAACATGAATGAAGACTATAAAACAGCAATTGGAAACATGACTAAGAACAGCTTTAAGTAGAAACGTAAAAACAAAACTACAAACTGTAAAACGTAAACATGAACTTGAAAAGTAAATCACATACTTAAAACATAACGTGAGCTAAAATCATTATTATAAATTGAAATGTAAGCATTGCTATAAACTGGAAAACTGAATTATGAATTGAAAACATATCATGAGCTAAAATTGTAAACTTGAACTGAAAATGTCACTAGTATCGTAACCTGGGGGCGTGAACCTACTTAGTGGGACCTAACACTGCATAAGAATGAGAACATAAACATGAACATAAATAAGCCTATTGGGGTGATCAGTGCCCCATAAGACATTGTGAGAGAACCCGGTACGCTGAACATGAGAGGACGATACACTACTGGTGATTTAAAAATATTTTATTACTTGTTCTTATAAATTATTTACTGAAAACTTAAACGTGAAAATCATGGAAATCATTAGCTAAAAATATATCTTATGAAAACGTAAAACGTGATATGATACTTGGAAAATATAAAATACATCAACTGAAAACATGACATATGGGAAAACGTATAAACGTTGAATGAAAACTTGTAAACCTGAAACAAAAGCTGAAAACATAGACTGTAAACCTGTAACATGAAAACATGACTCATGCAGTACGTCAATTGAAAATAGTAAACATGACACTTGAAAAGGCGTCATAGATTGAAAACTGCAAACATGAACTAAAACATAAAACATATTCAAACATTCGTGAAAACATAAAAACATATTCAAAAATCAGGAAAACATGAAAACATAGACATAACAGAAATCATATAGCATGTACGCATAAACTGAAAACATATATGTAACATCCCCCATTCAGAGATGCTACCGGCATGGAATAGGCCGTCCTATCCCCCTTAGCCTCTGACTTATGATAATGGACAACATTACTACTATGTCTCAATATAAACTCATACATTGGACCATTGCCCAAATCAAAGACATAGAATGCATGATATTACACATAACTGTATACTCAACATTACTTCTCTTTACAACTCTGTTTATGAACACTTCTAACATAATACACATATAATGTCAACTATACCAAATATATGATACATTACTTTTCTTAGATTGTGACTGAACCGTGTCTCCGACTTGACCCGATAAATCAAATATCCATAGTGACTGCCATCAATATCCATCCTCTCGAACTCGTCCTCCGGGTAAACCTGCAAAACAGAAACACTAGGAGTGAAGGGTTAGATTATACGAATGACCTAATGAGTGGACAATGAAAACAAAACTGAAATGCTTATTGAAAATCCATGATTCTAAAACCAAAACTATTTCAAGGAGATCATCTTTTCTGAAATCTATTTTCTTATCTGAAAATATTTCTCTTTCTAGAAAACCTTTCTGAAAACTGCTTTCTATCTGTAAATCTCTGAAATTCTTATAAAACAGTTTCTCTTGAAAACTCTTTCTTAAAACTCTCTTTTCTGAAAATCTGTCTTTCTGAAATATCTGTCTTTGAAAAAAAAAACTTGACATATGAGGGCGTTAAACTTGAAGTATTAATGTGCTTGTTACTTTTCATATTGTTCCCTACAGACGGTGCCAACTGTTGACGACTGATTTTAGTTCCAGAGGTAATTCAGAAAAAAAAAAAAAAAAAAAAAAAAAAAAAAAAAACCACTCCTCGAACAAATCTGCCTCAACTGTGAATTTGTTTGGTTTTGGGACCAAATATAAACTTAGCAAAAGATGGAAAACACACAGACAAAATATAGGATTTAACATGGTTTGGCGGAATGGATCCAACTACGTCCACGGACACAAAGAAAATGATATTTTTATTATACCCCGGGTCGGACCGACCTGTCTTCTCCCTTTCTTACACTAAGCTTTTTAAAGCTTTTTACAAGTTATGGAAAATAAGAAATACTAATCCAGGTATCCCCCTAGAACTGAGTTTTCTTTCCTTTTAAATAGTTCCACTGGATTTACTGTAACTTCCACCTATGATGTCGGCCTCGTTTAAATGTCATTATTGCCCATTACTCGTACATTATTGCCCATTACTCGGATGTTACTGCTTATTACTCGTACATTATTGCTCATTACTCGTAGGTTATATCCCTCCAACAGTCTGGCGACTCTAGGTTTCATCTATGGCTTATGTCATCCATACATTTGCATAAGATTCAGCAGCCCCGACCTATTACTCTATTCTTTATCAGGTCGGGTTGAAAGGGTCATATGACTTCGTTGGGTCGGTCTGTCGGAATGAGTAACATCTTTCATTGCATCTACTAACAGCTAGGGTGGGTGTGCTGAGACTCACAGTGCATGGTCTGACCTCCTCTCTTTTCCTCGACTGGGTCTGATCTAGTGAGTCGATTATGACTTCAGAAGCTGACACGAGGCTCTGAATACCGAGGTTGCCCTGAGAGTTTGATATCAGACCTGACCTGAACACCTCGGGTCAATCTTCGCAAGTGCTCTAGAGCCTTCGAGCCTGATCACCTCGGTCCTGACCACGTTGGACTTGACCACATCGAACCTGTACCTCGGGCTCGGGCCCCATTGTCTGACCTCTTATCTTCACAATGACCTTGGGCTTTTACCCATTAACTACAATCCTCATTTTACCCTTCCTATGGATTCTAACTTCTTGGGAGCTGAAAACCACCATCAACAAATTTAATTTAAATTACTTATAAATAAAATTAAGTTTGCTAATTATGGTAATTAGTGTGAATTTGATTTCAATCCATATGAGTTCGACACTCTATATTTATCTTTTACTAAACTTGACGTTGTACACTTGCTGTATGATAATCTTGCAACATTTTCAGTATCGAGGCCTCTTGAAAGTGAAAATTATAATTCTAGTGGAATATTTTTTAATGACATTTTTGCTTCAAGTAATTGTAGAGTATAGTTTCTCTCCAAAATGTACAATCACTTGAAATAAGAATGTCATTAAAATATCATTAAAAAATATCTTGAAAAATGGTTACACTCTAAGTGAATCTTGACCCCGTATTCTTCCTTTTATATGATATTTCTCTCTCCTTCATCTTGCAATATTTACAGTAGGGGTGTTCATAGGGTCGGGTCGACCCGCGACCCGACCCGACCCGCAGCGACCCGACCCGACCCGGTCGGGTTTATGTGTTTTAAAATTTAATTTCGGGTCTGACCCGACCCGACCCGAAATTTCGGATCGGGTCACGGGTTTATTTCAGCAAATTCGGGTTTGACCCGACCCGACCCGATGTAATGATATTATATTTATAATATATATATTTTTAGTAGTATAACATTTACAATGAAAAGGCGTGGCACAAATGGCAATCTAACTTAGTTAGGCGGTAGAAGTGTACAGGTTCGAGTCTCACTTTTGCAATTTAGAAAATCAATTTTTCATTAAAAAACCAAACGTTGTGGGGAATTGAACCGGCAACTTCTTTGAAGCATTGAAAGTCCTTAAACACAACCAAACGTTGTGGGGAATTGAACCGGAAACTTCTTTGAAGCATTGAAAGTCCTTAAACACTCTGCTGCACACGGTATTGCAGGTCTTCAGTCAAGAAAAAATATATATGTTATATTGACTATATATTATGTTGACCCGACCCGACCCGCAGTTTTTTAACCCAACCCGAGGTGACCGACCCGCGCGGGTCACCTTCTCAAATTTCGGGTTTCGGGTCAGACGACCCGAATGACCCGACCCGATCGGGTCAAAAAAAATTCCGGAAAACCCAACCCGTGAACACCCCTAATTTACAGTGTCTTTCAAAGGGGGTTTTGTGTTAAAGAGTGATAAGTCCCTCTCGTCATTATAGCCATTTCTGACAGTTTTGGACAAGAGAATTGATTCAAAGGACACAAATGATAGTAACTATTCATCACCATCCGGTGAAATTTCCAAGATACCGATTAGATTCTCACCCCATCTGTTACCTCAAATACGTAGTGCATTGACCAACACATATCTAAATGGTGTCATTGTATTTGGGAGATAAGTGCTTTCAGAGTAGGTAATTTAAGAAGGCAAAAAAAAAAGTACAGCAATTGAAATCTAGTTGAAGATTTCGTCCGTTTGTTAGTTTGTCTAATTCACCAACTAATATCCTTGAGAGGGTACTAGATAGAGATATTTAATGTTTTTATCTTTCCCTTGGATTTTCTGCCTCTCTTTGGAAAGTTGGAAGAAGTGTAAAAATAAAAATAAAGGGGAAAAAGAAGGATGCTTACCATATATATATATATATACAACTGATATATATATATATATATATCTATGGTAAGCATCGGGGATAAAGTGTAATGCAATTAATATTACAATTAATGAATTAAGATGATTACAAGCAATAGAGATGGGGGACTGAAAGATTATAGGAAGA
The DNA here is from genome assembly GCA_019454045.1 of Zanthoxylum bungeanum. Taxonomy (NCBI): domain Eukaryota; kingdom Viridiplantae; phylum Streptophyta; class Magnoliopsida; order Sapindales; family Rutaceae; genus Zanthoxylum; species Zanthoxylum bungeanum. The sequence goes on from SKCR01032264.1 coordinate 44,733, forward strand.
GTATGTCTATTCTTAGGAAGATCTCATGAGAGAATGGAACCCATCTGTCTCCAGCCAATTCTGAGTATGTGAGGATCTAATCTGCTGAGGGAATCCTGATGATGCTGCAGCAGTTGCAAAAATATGAGGACCCGATTGCCATTGTTGATGATGATGATTATTTGTTGAAAGTGAAAGATCATTCCCAATTCCGCCTCTCTTACTGCTGCTTGGAATAAACTGAGTCTGAGTCTAAAAATTTGGAAAAAGATAAAAGTTAATCTTGGTGCTGGAAAAAAAAAAATTAATGCCGATTTCAAGGTATCAACAAATTCGCTATACCTACTTGATAATTTGATCGGTTATAGTATTGGGGAACCGTAAGTTGTATATGGGAATCCCCAGGTCTCCTGAGTTGCTCATATCTTTGCAACTCGCTGGAGTTATTGAGTGACGATGATGTAGATTGAAGATGGGTTCGGCTGAGAAGTTGCGTAGTTTCAGCCTCGCTATACCCATTTCTCACATAACGCTCACTTCTGAGTCCCCCTTGCCGCTGCTAAATTGAACATCAATTAATATTTTACAGTTACTTAAAATTCGTTTTAAAATTATATTAAAAATATATTTTTCAAAATTAAAATTATTGAAATCTAAATTCATAATTGTGTGTAAACCTGAGGCCTAAAACCGTCATTGTGCCAATCAGCAGCTTCATAATCATAAGGCACGGATCTCAAAGGCCGATCCATTACAGTATTTGTCCTCCAATTAGCATAATCTATGCTGCTTTGCTTAGAAGCTGAAATTCCCAGACTCAAATCTAGATTGTTGTAAGCACAATTACCTGAAGATTCTAAACATAAGTATCTATCTAATTGAATATATGCCAAATTATAAGTCGAAAAAATTGTAAATATTTTTAACAAATTACTCACCAGATGCCTTAAGCTCGTCTTCATACAAGCTGAGATCAAAATTAGTGACGGCGTCTTTGCCATTGCACTTAACCGCAGCTCTATCATAAGCCCTACAAGAAATGTCCCAGAAATTTTAAAAAAGCCGCATTAATTTCTCGTAAATGAAAACTACTGACTGACCTTGCAGCTTCGATCTCGGTGTCAAACAAGCCCAAATAAACGTACCTGAAACAGGGATTACATATATTAAAATTAGATTTTTGGAGCACTGGGTGTAGAGAAAAGGATTCAAAGAATACTATATAGCAAGTGAAGTTGTTACTTTTTGCCTAAAAATTGACCCATACGAGCTTCCCATCTTCCACATTTGTGCAAAGTAACTCCTCTATATTTGGAGCTTCCTCTTGGGAAACCGGTGCTTTGTCGGCGAAGTACATGCACAAACTCCTCCTTGGTCAAATTGCTCATCTGTTATATCATACAACATTACAAGATTCTTCTCTTCCCTTATGTGTATCATATAAATACCAAAATTAACGCAGCTACTATCTTTAGACTTGTATTCTGGTGCATTTTATGTTGAGTTTTTTCTTCTTTTTTTTTTTTTTTTAATTATAAGTAATAATTTATATATAATTGAACCAGTTACTTTTCCAAATTCAATACGTTCAACCTTTTGACCGAACAAGATAAGACGCAACTGTTAAAGATAAGATAAACTTATGGTCTAGTCCCCTCGGATCACTCCTATATTTTATTCTCTCTCTTACCTGTTTCAAGTCATCTTCATAATCTTCTATGCTAAAGTTTATGTCTGCCTCCGCTCCCCGGAACTTGATAGCTGCCCTATCATAAGCACTGCCAAAGGAAAAAAAAAATCTCTTTCAATAAAACTCCTTGTTAAAAAAAAAAAAAAAAAAGAGAGAGAGAGAACAAGTAATAACTCACCGTGCAGCTGCATGTGCGGTGTCAAATCCACCTACAACAAACACCCATCTCAGCAAAATATAATTGTTTCAACAATCAAAACACAAAATAACTTGAAAAATATCCCTCGTACCCAAATAAACTTGTTTCCCAGAATCCCTGAAAGAAAAACAAAAATGAAACTTCTGATAAATATAAACTAGAGACCTCAAAATATGTATGTAAAGTTGCACTCTTATGAAAAATAATTAAAAAAAAGTACAAACCAAATATGAGACTCCCATCTTCCGGTTCTTCTGTAAAACGTGACACCTCTATACTGAGAACTTCTTGATCTTGGTCCACGCCTGCTTTTTTTCAGAGGCTGAGGAGCATCAACAGATTTTACAGCCTCAAAAGGCTCCGATTGGCAGAACTTGACACCAACCCAGTTAGCCCGAGGGAACACCAGCCCTCCAGCTCCAGCTTCACTCGATGTGGCCGCCGTTTCTTGCTGCTCCTCCTGATTATCAACAGGAAAAAACTGCCGGGTCACCGGCGGTTCACTTTCCTCAATCTCCATGGCTTCTTCCCCTTGAGCTGACAAACATACACCAAATATTTTATTGCTGTTGCTAATACGTTTCTCTAAACTTAATCTACTCTCAGCAGCAGCATCAGCTTCTTCGTCCGATCCGTTTTCGGTTACCACAGCTGAAGAGCTTGAATTCGAATCGGATCCCACTTGTTTTTCCTTCTCATCATCACCATCTGTTGAGGTTTTCTGCCAAGAGCAAGCTTCAGACTCTTCAATATCTTTTAGCGAGACATTGAGATCCCACATTTTTTTTGGTGTCACAATATTAAACAGGTTCTAATATTTTCCAGATCTTAAAATAATAAATTCTCAGAAACCTGATCATCACTCCCCCATCAAAGATCAGAAGTTAACTTTTGTTTTTGTTTTTTTTTGCATTCCTCTCTATCTAGGAGATAAAATCGAATGAATAATGAAAGGAAAAAGTTGTATTCAAAGAAGAGAACCCACGACACAGATAGAGAGAAAGGGGGTGTGTTAAAAAGGCAGCAGCAGGGAGGGGATTAGGCTATCATCTTTCACATTTATATCATTTATCTCATTTTAAATGTTGAGATTTAATCAAGATAAATTTAAGGGTCAAAATTTTGACAACACATTAATGAATTTAATCTAAAAATTGGCTTGACTTTTATGTTGGTAAAATAATGACCATTAGATTTATTTTAACTAAATCATAACCATTAAAAGAAGACGAATGAGATAATATAAAAGGATAATAACCCCTCCCGTAGGGAGGGGAGATGTTTCAAGATCTTGTAAATACCTCACTGCCCAATACAGCATAGACGAGGCCAGTTTCGGCAAGCTTATTCTATTAGAGCATGTAGGGTCCGAAAATTCATTGAGGATTTTTGTTATTAATTTATTTAATTTTTCGGTAATCACATTAATTAAATTTAAGAGGAAAAGAAATATTTTACACATAAATTAATGTTAATAGTATTTATATAATAAAATATTTATATTCTATAAAATTGTTGAAACAAATTCTTACACATGATTCATTAAAATAAAAAAAAAAATTATATTCATGTTTCGATCAATATGGAGTTCGTGTAAGAAACATTACGTGAGATACTCGCCCTCTATTTCACTCTCCCTCTCTGCAACTTGCTTTTCCTTTTCCTTTTTGTTATTTTTTTTGTTTTTACTTTTTTTCCTTTTATATATTTTATCTTCAGTAAATCCTCATTTTTTTTTTTTTTTGAAATCGTTAAAAATCTCACCGCCAAATCATCTATTCGGAACTTAAACGAAATAGGTAAAATCTCAAACTGAAATTCAAACCCAAAACCTCAAAATGAGATCTTGAATCTCTAAGCCACCAACGTAAATCCTCATAATTCACAAGGAGAAACCGAGAAAGACACGTTACACATGCACAACAGTTTTCATGATGTAAAAAATTTGACTTAATACCCATCTCATGCACTTTACTTAGCTAAAGTTTTGACATTATAGAATATTAATATAGTATTATAAATTTTATAGGATTGATTGTTAAAAATTAAAAATTATTAAGAGAAAGTGTCAATCTCCCTATTTTACAAGGATAAGGATCATCTTCCTATTTTTTTTTTCTTATCATATTATCTAATAACATATGGCATATACGATACAATATATATATATATATATGATTAAGATTGAGTTGTATGTCATATCTCATTAAATGATAATACTAAAGAGATAAAGAAAATAAAAAATAAAGTGATAATCCTAATTCATTTTATAAAGTTGAGAATCTTTTGTGCTTTCTTAATCAATTTAATATTATTGTGATTGATTGAAACATACACATGACATTGTGTTGACGGCTGATTTTGGTCTCAGGGTAATATGAGAATATTACTCCCGAGACAATCCTCCCTCAATAGTGAATTTGTTTGGTTATGGGCGAACCAAAAGCAAACTTAGCAAAAGACAGATAAATACGCCAATCAACAAGGAGATTTAAAGTGGTTCAGTGGATCTTGGTCCGACCTACGTCCACGGGCGCAAAAAGGATGATACTTTTATTACTCAAACACGCTTCTCCGCTCTCTCTTTTTTTTACAAGTCTCACAATAATGATCTTGATATCAACTTTTCACTTCCTTCCCTAACTCTCAACTTTCAACTTGTTACTTTTTTCCTCTCTCTACACCCACTCTACCCTCCTATTTATAATGGTGAAGAAATCATATTCCTATTTGTACAAGAATTTCCTAGTTGAAACAATTTCATTTTCCCATAAGGATTCCTAGTCAAAACTATTCCATTTTCCCATAAGGATTCCTAATTAAAACTACATTTACTTCCTTTATCCTACTAGGACACTGACTTATTAGTTTACCCCATGAAGGTAGGATAACTTGTCATCTTATCCGTAAAAATAGGATGCCTTATCTCCCTGAGCACGCCTCGCCATGTGCTCGGTCTTCATGAGGTCGGTCATAATGGTTATTTGAACTGAGAATGCCGCTGTCGATCTGATAATTGCCCAGTCATCTGAACCAAAGTGCTCGGTTACCGATCATAAAGTGCTCGGCCCCTAACTCATGTGGTCGGGTCGGTATTAATGATCTCGATCAACAAGGGAATTTACCCTTTTACCCATCCCGTGCTGCTTAAATATCATAGTGCTTAAAAACACCATCAACATCTATCCCCTAGTTCTCGGTAACAACGAGTTTGAGAGTTGATGCCGGGAACTATAAAAAAAGATGGTGTGCCGATGAATCCGTCGGTGGTCACTCCAGGAACAGCAGAGAAAAATGTCTTGGCTGTAAATCTGGTCTTTCCTGCCACCTTCATGTGCTCAGTCAACGAGGATCCCGTTATCTACCCGTGGAGCAAATGCTTTGCCCTTATGCTGATGACGATCGACTCGGTGGGACGTAACCCGACCCCGAGCTGAGAAGAACATTTAGTTCTGGGGGAATGTCACATCCCCAGACTAATAGAGGACGGCTCGGTGGGACGTAACCCGACCCCGAGCTAAAAGAAAGACTTGGCTCGGGGGAATGTTACATCCTCAGTCCAAAGAAGCCGACTCGGTGGTACGTAGCCCGACCCCGAGCTAAAAGAAATACTTGGCTTTGGGGGAATGTTACATCCCCAGTCCAAAGAAGCTGACTCGGTGGGACGTAACCCGACCCCGAGCTGAAAGAAAGACTTGGCTCTGGGGGAATGTTACATCCCCAGTCCAAAGAAGCCGACTCGGCGGGACGTAACCCGACCCCGACCTAAAAGAAAGACTTGGCTCTGGAGGAATGTTACATCCCCAGTCCAAAGAAGCCGATTCGGTGGGACGTAACCCGACCCCGAGCTGAAGAAAGACTTGGCTCTGGGGGAATATTACATCCCCAGTCCAAAGAAGCCGACTCGGTGGGACGTAACCCGACCCCGAGCTAAAAGAAAGACTTGGCTCTGGGGGAATGTTACATCCCCAGTCCAAAGAAGCCGACTCGGTGGGACATAACCCGACCCCGAGTTGAATAAAAGACTTGGCTCTGGGGGAATGTTACATCCCCAGTCCAAAGAAGCCGACTCGGTGGGACATAACCCGACCCCGAGTTGAATAAACCATAAGGCCTCGACGGAACAAAATCCAGCCTCGAGCCGAATAACCAAGCGGCCTCGGCGGAATGAAATCCAGCCCCGAGCCGAATAAACAAGTGGCCTCGGCGGAACGAAATCCAACCCCCAGCCGAATAAACAAGTGGCCTCGGCGGAACGAAATCTAGGCCCGAGCCGAATAAACAAGTGGCCTCGGCGGAACGAAATCCAGCCCCGAGCCGAATAACCAAGCAGCCTCGGCGGAACGAAATCCAGCTCCGAGCCGAATAAACAAGCGGCATCGGCGGAACGAAATCCAGCCCCGAGCCGAATAACCAAGCGGCCTCGGCGGAACGAAATCCAGCCTCGAGCCTAATAAACAAGCGACCTCGGCGGAATGAAATCCAGCCCCGAGCCGAAAATAAACATCGGTCTCGGCGGTACAAGAGCAGACCCGAGCCAGAAAGAAACATCGATCTCGGCGGTACAAGAGCAGACCCGAGTCGGAAAGAAACATCGGTCTCGGCGGTACAAGAGCAGACCCGAGCCGGAAAGAAACATCGGTCTCGGCGGTACAAGAGCAGACCCGAGCCGGAAAGAAACATCGGTCTCGGCGGTACAAGAGCAGACCCGAGCCGGAAAGAAACATCGTTCTCGACGGTACAAGAGCAGACCCGAGCCGGAAAGAAACATCGGTCTCGGCGGTACAAGAGCAGACCCGAGCCGGAAAGAAACATCGGTCTCGGCGGTACAAGAGCAGACCCGAGCCGGAAAGAAACATCGGTCTCGGCGGTACAAGAGCAGACCCGAGCCGGAAGGAAACATCGGTCTCGGCGGTACAAGAGCAGACCCGAGCCGTAAGGGAATATCGGTCTCGGCGGTACAAGAGCAGACCCGAGCCGGAAAGAAACATCGGTCTCGGCGGTACAAGAGCAGACCCGAGCCGGAAGGAAACATCAATCTCGGCGGTACAAGAGCAGACCCGAGTCGGAAAGAAACATCGGTCTCGGCGGTACAAGAGCAGACCCGAGCCGTAAAACAAATATCAAAACCATTGTGGGGGCCACAACAAACAAGAATAAATAAATGTCAGCCTAAGACAGAAGAGGTCTTACTCACATTTTTGGGATCCGTTGTCTTTCTTGCAACTCTACAAGGGTCACTACAAGTAAGGCTCTTCTTAATACGTCCTCTCTGCATCTCAGCATTCCACGCATCCGACCGGATGACTTCCGCTATCAACTTTGGTCGACCTCAAAAACCGAATGGTCTATGTACACACTGAGATAGCCTTCTTTCACCAAGTCTTCCACCTGCTCTCGCAAGTCTCTGCACCCATTCGTGGTAAGTCCCATTACGTTATGGTAGATACAGTAAGCCCTACTATTTCCTTCCTCAATCGGGAACCTCCTCAAATTAGGCTCGGCCAACAGACCTTTATCCTGGATTTCCCGAACTATCTGGGCCATAGGTTTTTTCAGGGGGGTGTATATTGTCCTCCCCGCGACACGGTTGACTTGGACAGATGACTTTATCTCTTGAACATTACTACTCGGAGGTGTCGGTCTGAGTTTCTTCTGCTCCAGGACCGGTCTCCTCAAATTTCTGATCGAATCCCACTGATTGTCTGACCTGAGTATCTTAGCCTTTCGGGTGTCTACTCCCCGGACAATCTTTTTCTCCTCCTCTATTAAAATAAACTTCCTGGCCGACTCCAGGGCAGTGGCATAATCCGATACGTCTTGAATCCTCAGGTGAGTCCACAACTTCCCGACCTTCAGACCTCCTTTGAGACTTTCTAGCGCTTCCGATGACTCGTACGCTCCGACCTCGAGCACCAAATTGTGGTACCTTTCAATAAAATTCCTCAGGGGCTCATCATCCCCCTGCTTCATCAATCTCAATTCTCCCACAATTTTCTTTGGGACGCATGCCCCTTTGAAGTGCCGAACAAATGACTTCCTGAGTTGCGCGAAGCTTCCGATGCTCCCTGGGGCTAGACTTCTGAACCACAGAATGGCAGATCCTCCCAAGGTTAGGGGGAAAACTTTGCAAACAACATCCCCTACTACTCCTTGGACCTCCATTAATAGGACAAAACTTTCAATATGAGACTTTGGATCTGAATGGCCTTTGTAGGGCATCATGGATGGCATGTTGAAACGTCTTGGGAATTTTGCCGACCTTATTTCTTCTGTGAAGGGAGATTCAACCTTGTCGTCCCGAGCATCTGATGTATCATTTTTGGGGTTTACTCCCCACTTGGCCATTTCTTTTCTTATCCAAGACTTTATACTGCCATCTGTGTCACTATGCCGCCTCCCGCGGCCTTCTTCGCGTCTGTCACCACGGGTGCGGCGTTCCTCATGACTTGAGACTTCCCGTCCAGTTTCACCATGCTTCATATCTCCCCTTCTGGTGTCGCGGGGGCTATCATAGGAAGAATCTGGTGATTGTCTCCCCTCTTCTTCTTCCCACGTATCCTCCGTTTGTAAATCTTTTTCTACCACTACGGACCTCATCCCGTAGGGACCCTTCCTCCTCGGTTCATCGTCATCACTCACATCTGCGACCCTTTTTCCTTCCGCTATTTCGCCTCTCCTCCGACTGGTTCCGGCTTCAAGTTTCTCATTATTCTTCTCTTCCATCCTCTCCAGTTTGTTCATCATGGATTTCAAAAGGATTTGATTTTCCTCCCTATCTTTCCTCATATTTTCCTCCATTTTCTCCATCCATTCTGCTGTTGAACTCCCTGACGACTGGCGATTTCCACCTTCTGCCATTGTCTTACCACGCGAGCTGCTTTTTGTTGAGTCCCCACAGACGGCGCCAACTGTTGACGGCTGATTTTGGTCTCAGGGTAATATGAGAATATTACTCCCGAGACAATCCTCCCTCAATAGTGAATTTGTTTGGTTATGGGCGAACCAAAAGCAAACTTAGCAAAAGACAGATAAATACGCCAATCAACAAGGAGATTTAAAGTGGTTCGGTGGATCTTGGTCCGACCTACGTCCACGGGCGCAAAAAGGATGATACTTTTATTACTCAAACACGCTTCTCCGCTCTCTCTTTTGTTTACAAGTCTCACAATAATGATCTTGATATCAACTTTTCACTTCCTTCCCCAACTCTCAACTTTCAACTTGTTACTTTTTTCCTCTCTCTACACCCACTCTACCCTCCTATTTATAATGGTGAAGAAATCATATTCCTATTTGTACAAGAATTTCCTAGTTGAAACAATTTCATTTTCCCATAAGGATTCCTAGTCAAAACTATTCCATTTTCCCATAAGGATTCCTAATTAAAACTACCTTTACTTCCTTTATCCTACTAGGACACTGACTTATTAGTTTACCCCATGAAGGTAGGATAACTTGTCATCTTATCCGTAAAAATAGGATGCCTTATCTTCCTGAGCACGCCTCGCCATGTGCTCGGTCTTCATGAGGTCGGTCATAATGGTTATTTGAACTGAGAATGCCGCTGTCGATCTGATAATTGCCCAGTCATCTGAACCAAAGTGCTCGGTTACCGATCATAAAGTGCTCGGCCCCTAACTCATGTGGTTGGGTCGGTATTAATGATCTCGATCAACAAGGGAATTTACCCTTTTACCCATCCCGTGCTGCTTAAATATCATAGTGCTTAAAAACACCATCAACACATTGAGTAAATGAGAATGGAGTAATGCTCCTGAAACACCCATATTTTTTTCTACACACAGAGTAGGCTGCTTGTTGTTCGAGTGCAGATTCAAAACAAATTCTTTCTCCACAAATGTGGGTAGGGAAGCATGAGCAACCAAAGCTTTTGAGAAACTTGTAATTTGGTTTCATCTTATAAAGTCTTTCAAAATAATTCAAATTCTTAAGAACAGTTGTAGATATTCTATTGATGTGATAGTCTATTGTTTGGAAAGTTTCCCACCAAAATTTTAATGGTAAGCTAGCTTGAGACAATAGGGTAAGACCTAGTTAAACTATATATTTATGCTTTTGATGATGAGTATAAGGACAAGAGTGTTTAAAAATGATGTCACTGTTATTCAGATAATCAGTGAAAGTCCTATATTCCCGAAATAAGATTGAATCATTTTGATTCTCTTACTGGTCTGGTTTTCAACCTTGTTTTTTTACCAGGTTAAAGATATCTTAAGACTCGGATTTAAGCTTTAGTAGAAAGATCCATGAGTACCTAATGTAATCATCAAAAAAGGAAATATAAACTTGTAACCTTGCAAGGATAGAAGAGCTATTGTTTGGAGCTCTCGCGATTGGCCCCATACAATCTTTTGGATGGAGCAATATTGTAGGGGTTCGTTATGTCACTTGATTGTTCGGATCTCCTTTATCTACTTTATTTGGAGAGAGAAGAATGCTAGACTTCATGGTGAGCTTCCTCAGCCCCCAGTGTGCTTCAGAGGGATATTATTTTTACTGTGGGTACTCTTGCTAGTTTATTAAAGAATGTGAAATCATTTTATGAAAATAGATGGCTTATTCGTCCTTGGCATTTGTCCGATGATATTTTTTTAGTCTCCTTTGTTTATTTTATTGTTTGCCAGTTTGGCTCTGATTGTTTAACTTGGAGGGTTTGTCCTCTTTAGCTTGTTCTCTCTGGGGTATGCCACTGTGCTTTTGTTGCGGTTTTCTTTGGTTAATCTACTTACCTTATTCCAAAAAAAAAAAAAAAAATGGATAGAAGAGGTTACGGTCCCCAGAGGTTTGTATGGATAAGCTCTAGATAAAAGTAGTTTTAGTTTCTGAAATAAGAAAATGCAAGGATAAAATTTCAATGCATTCAGTATCCAAATATGTATTACTCTTAATTATGTGAAGAACGTTACAATCATTGTCAACATTGTTTTGATCAGATGTGGAAGTATAAAAAGCCTTATTGTAGGCACCATTATTATTTTCTGGAAAGGAATTGTGAACAGCATAAAACGTTGATAATGGTTTGAACATTGATTTAATTAGGGTGTAATATGAAAGTTGAGTTCTTGGGTTGATGGAGGAGAAAATGATGATCTCAACAGATGGCCTTAAAGAAGAACTTGCCCTTTCATCTTATCCTTTACAAAATATATGACACTACTTAATGCAATAAGATCAATATTATCAGCAGTTATTTTTGAGATATTTTGGTTATTGATCGCGATTTTGTATTGCACGCAAGCGCATGTATCACATAAGTAATATCAAAAATATCGATCCCACAATGAATTATTATTAATGTTTAATACCAACTGTAACCTTGTTTAGATTAATGATTTTGAAGAAAGATGTATTAATTAATAAATTAAAGTGAAAGAAGAGAAAATTGAAACATGTAAAAGTAGCCCGGTAAGAACTTAGGATCACAATTTCCTTATAATATTCCATTAAATCTTTCTCCATTCTTTATAAATGATCAACTATAATGAATTATTAACCTAGAACGTGAAATTATCTGCAAGCCTCTTCCGATAGTCAAATATAAACGTCCAACTTAATTTAATTATATATATTCATTATATCACTCAATATATCCAATACAAATTATCCATTAATGAAAATAGGTAGCACATGAGAAAATCTACCATATAACGGAGGTACCACGTCATTCGTGCAACAATCCAATAATCTATTGTCACGCGTTCTAAAATATTAAAAAACAACTAAAAAAATTGTTATTAAATCATACATATCATTTACTAATTTGTTGGTAATACCATATTACTCATGCCTCCGTTACACTAAAGAATTACTCGGTAGCACAAAGTCTCAAGAGATGCCTAATTACTCAATTTACCATATTTAGATATTTCATTATTTAATCATAAATTTGTTCTCCAGTGGTAGAGTTGTTTTACTTTCTTTTATGATTCGTTCAAATTCAGCTGAAAAAAAATGATGATTGCACACTTCTATATATAATTATGTGCACAAAACAACAACAAAATAATATTTTTACCATACAGTGAATTTTTTTAATCGTCATAATAGAATTTGTAATTAAAATTATTTTTAACTACAAAGTATCAATACTTTGTGAATTATTTTAATCCTCATTTAGTAACCTTTCATTTTTCATAGTAATATATTTTGTCATATTTTAGTCCATATGTGAAATTGGTAGTATATAAGGTTGTGAATATATCATTGTTTAATTCAATTAAATTTCACTTGGTTTTTACCGGTGCTATTGGCGCTTATTCGCAAATTGCTATTTCAGCAATTTGATCTCGCTAATTTTAACTATTTTAAACTGACATTGATTTGTAAATAATTTAAACTGATTAATCAATTGACTTTTTATTTCATAAAAATCGTCTAATTTTAATTTTTAATATTTTTAATTTTTCAATATTTTTTTGAAGTTTTGAGTCATAATTTTGTGTAAAAAATGATTTCATTAAAAGCTATTTAAAAATGACAATATGTTTCGATTTAAAAGAATTATTATGGGGATAATTACATCAATATTCTTAATTATTACATTTTCTTAAATAAAGATAATTTTTTTATTTTTGTATTAAAATGATCCCTATTTATATTAACTTATCTTTTTTCATTATAAATGAATGAATTTTAGTGATTTTTGAAAGATCTAGAGAGAAGAGTTTTGAATTTTTTATTCTCAATCATGAAAAATATCAACTATATTATTTTCGATTAATTTTCAAATATTTTTTAATTAATCCTCGATTATTTTCTACTAACCTCAAATTGTTGAGATCATATTTCAAATTATTTGATAGTAAAGGGTAAAAAATAAGGGTAAAATGGGGAATGTACAACCAATGGTTTTTTTGTAATCAGAAAAGGAAAACGGGAATAATGTAAGGAAAATAAAAAATTCCCAGAAAAGACCAATCCAAGAGTACGGGAGGAGGGCCAGTTCTGCCTCTGTCATTCAATGCTTACCTCTGCTGTACGGTACCTCGTATTGGTGACATTTTCCTCTTTCCACACCCTCACCTTTAGCGCGTTCAGTCTACTCATATATATATATATATATATATATATATATATATATATATAACAGCATCTAATACCTACCAACCACCAAGAGGAATTCTTTTCTTGATGAAAAGTTAATACTTATAGTGATAAGGAAGTAAAATGTCACACCCGTCCCCTTAGGTAGGGTAGGGGTGGGACGGAGACTGGAAACGGATAGAGTTTCCCCTGTAAAATGGACTAATCCTCCAAACACAAAAGACAATTCTAAACTGAATAATGTCATCATATAAATAGGACCTCCATGATCCAACTCAAAATGATCATCCATAATAAAAGATAAGTACTATAAGTATCAAAATAGGTTCCGTGCCAAAAATCAAATGACAAAGTTCTCCCAAGAATGACAAATCTAGAACTATAGTCTCAAAACATAATAAAAACACTATACTGTTGGCACAACATTTCTCTACTGGCAGGAAAAGATGATGAAACAGCAGATGAAAAGAATGATCTACTAGTCTGCTAAATCTGAAATGTTAAAGGAAGGGGTAAGCTCACGCTTAGTGCAATGGATCACAGCTTAGTACCGTGGATAAATAAGTAACAAAACAGATCGAATAAGTCTTTCATAATATAAATAAATAAATAAAGGTGTAAATCAATATATCAATATCTACTTGAAATCATAAATCTCATTTTCATAAATCTCATTCTGCTCAAGAATATCTGTAAAAGTAAAGATGTTCATTCATCTATATGCACACTCTCGTGACAATAGGGAAAAGCTGGCAACATGGGGGCATCCCCACGACAATAACTAGCATCCGGAGCAAAAACTAGCAACATGAAACCTCGTCTCACGGCAAATAATCTGACACATATAAGTACACGAGGTGCATCCTTACATAAAAATCATTTCGAAAACACATGCTCATATATCTCAAATCATGCAAGTTTCTCATATATCACAAACACATGATTTCAACATAATCAATATTCGATCCATACTTTATACCAAATATAACTTTCTAAAAACAAAATCATTTAATGCATTACCTTGAAAATTCATTTAAGAAAACATACATACTATATACTTTTGAAAACATCAATGTAACAGGCTTATCCACGCACCTGGTGAGCGGACTATAGAGAAAGAGATTATACAGTAGGATCGTCCCCGCTTACGGTATCACGATCACCTAAGAGACAAAGAATTATACGAAAATTAAGATTCGGAGGCCCGTTACTACTCGAAATGGTCGGGAAATCACGGAGGAGGACTCGGGATATCGGCGGCAAAATTCTGCCCGGCGCGTGGGAGCCACGCGCCACCCACTCTGGCCGCGCGTGGACCTCACGCGCCACCACGTGAGGCACGCGTGAGAGCCACGCGCCGGCCGGAATCCAGATTTTCCGGTGGCCGCACGTTCGTCTTACCATTCCGGTTCCAAAGCCGCTGACAGTTCGTCAATCAGAGTTCCGGATCAACGGGAAATCAAGAAAAACCATTAAAAATTTCTTACCGGGATTTCTGCAGAAATTGGGAGTTTCCCAAGATGAAACCGCCGTCAAAATAATCCTCTCGATGAGATATAAGTTTTCCTTAAACGACCCAGCTGGGATCGGTTCCGGATTGGATGGATTGGGGCCAATTCTCTTTTTTTTTTTCTCTTTTTTTCTTCTTTTTCTCTCTTCTCTCTCTCTCTCACGCCTGCTGCTGTTTATTTTAAAAAAAGTGGTTGCTGGATGTTTTAGGGTTTTGTGTGTGTTTATAATACATACTACATGGCAATTATCATTTGCCACCCTAAATTTGCCACTTTTATCATTTTTAATTCCAACTTTAATAAACCTAACAATTTAGTCCTTAAATTCCTAACACTCATAATTAATAAATTAAAATTGGGAAAAATAAATCGGGGTGTTACAACTCTCTCCCCCTTAAATGAAATTTCGTCCTCGAAATTCAAATACCAGTGATAACCTCTGACGCTGTTGAAGCTTCATGTTGTGTCATAGCGAATACCCTAGCTTGGCCTATAGGTCTGCTAGTCTGACCACTTGGAGCAGCTCTACTCTGCGCACCTGCACCTGCACCTGCACTTGCGTGAGCTCTAGAAGTCTGAACATGAGGGTTGTCTATCCTCTGATTCTTTCCACTGTCATCATTAGCATTAGGGCAATCTCTCTTCATGTGACCCACTTCTCCGCACAAGAAACAACCATTTGTACCCAACCTGCACTCCCCATAATGATTCTTCCCACAAGTGGCACTTGGTGGGAATCTTCTATCTCGGGCTTGGCATTGCGGACCACTAGGAGTCCCACTAGGTGGAGCTCTCACTGAACTCTGACTAATTGCAGATCTACCTTGTTTCTACGGCTGTCCAGAACTCATCTGATAACTATCATTGGGTCTTGAGTCACTCTCCATCTTACTCTGACTTCCTTCTCCAAAGGGTCGATGTTCCCTACTTCTCTTCCTCATCTGATAATCTAGCCCAACTTGCCATTCTCTTTCTGCAAACTCTGCTTTCCTAGCAAAAACTTCCATCTCTGTCAAACTGTTCATAGGAAACAATCGGATCCTGGATCTCAATTCTGCATTCAGACCGTTCAGAAAATGATCCATCTTGCCATGTTCATAGTCCTTCAAATGTGGAACAAACTGCACCAACTCATGGAAGACAATGTCATACTGATCTACTGTGCGGTTACCCTAAGTCAACCTATACAATTCCCTCCTATTCTCATCCATAAAAGCAGAATTCATATAATTTCCCATGAACTCCCTCTTGAACTTCTCCCAAGTTAACGCATTAGTCTCTGAGAATTTACCTCTCACACTCTTCCACCATTTATCAGCCTGCTCAGTCAAAAGTCGATACACATGGTGGCATTTTTGTTCATCAGTCAATCTCATCAGCTCAAAAGCCTTCTCAACTCTGTCTAAGAAATTCCTGGCTACTATGGGATCCTTCTTTCCATCAAACTCAACCGCTCCATTCTCTTTCACTCTTTTAGCGATATTATCTTCATTAACTAGGGGAGCTACCTGAGCTGGACCATGACCCAATGCTGGAGGGTAGTAATACGGATAAGTGTAAGCACCAGAAGGAACACTCGAATGAACACCTGCTAGCGGAGGAGAATAATAAGGTGGAGGGTAAAAACCTAGGGGAGGTGTAGGATAACCCTGATTCACTGGAGGAGGTGGGGGATTCTGTGAGGTGCTGGGATATTTCCCTGAGGTGCTGCAGGGACTGGAGGAATATCATTGCTAGGAGGATTATGAATTGGGGTACTATCTCCCAAAACGGAGCCTAGCGAATCTTCTGTAACAGGAATAAGGTTCCCTTCAAAGGGTTCCCCGACATAAGAATTAACCTCCTCATCAACTGGAGGTGCCCTAGAAGGTTGGCCAACATCTGCTATCCTACGAGTACGGACTCGACCGACACCTCGAACTCTGGAACGCGGAGGCATCTAAAAATACATGAAAGATGTCAACCGCTAATAAACATATAATAACTAACTAAGAAAAGAAATGTCTACAGAATCTATGAACCTAGCGCTCTGATACCATTAAATGTCACACCCGTCCCCTTAGGTAGGGTAGGGGTGGGACGGAGACTGGAAACAGACGGAGTTTTCCCTGTAAAATGGACTAATCCTCCAAACACAAAAGACAATTCTAAATTGAATAATGTCATCATATAAATAGGATTTCCATGATCCAACTCAAAATGATCATCCATAATAAAAGATAAGTACTACAAGTATCAAAATAGGCTCCGTGCCAAAAATCAAATGACAAAGTTCTCCCAAGAATGAAAAATCTAGAACTATAGTCTCAAAACATAATAATGACACTCTACTATTGGCACAACCTTTCTCTACTGGCAGGAAAAGATGATGAAACAGCAGATAAAAAGAACGATCTACTAATCTGCTAAACCTGAAATGTTAAAGGAAGAGGTAAGCTCACGCTTAATGCAATGGATCACAGCTTAGTGCCGTGGATAAACAAGTAACAAAGCGGATCGAATAAGTCTTTCATAAAATAAATAAATACATAAAGCTGTAAATCAATTTATCAATATCTATTTGAAATCATAAATCTCATTTTCATAAATCTCATTCTGCTCAAGAATATCTGTAAAAGTAAAGATGTTCATTCATCTATATGCACACTCTCGTGACAATACGGTAAAGATGGAAATATGGGGCATCCCCACGGCAATAACTAGCATCCGGAGCAAAAACTGGCAACATGAGACCTCGTCTCACGGCAAATAATCTGGCACATATAAGTACACGGGGTGCATCCTAACATAAAAATCATTTCGAAAACACATGCTCATATATCTCAAATCATGCAAGTTTCTCATATATCACAAACAGATGATTTCAACATAATCAATATCCGATCCATACTTTATACCAAAATATAACTTTCTAAAAATAAAATCATTTAATGCATTACCTGGAAAATTCATTTAAGAAAACACACATACTATATACTTTTGGAAACATCAATGTAACAGGCTTATCCACGCATCTGGTGAGTTGACTATAGAGAAAGATACTATACAGTAGGACCGTCCTCGCTTACGGTATCACGATAACCTAAGAGACAAAGAATTATAAGAAAATTAAGATTCGGAGGCCCGTTACTACTCGAAATGGTCGGGAAATCACGGAGGAGGACTTGGGATATCGGCGGCAAAAGTCTTCCCGGCGCGTGTGTTGGACAATTATGACTCATAGCGTCACTATTTATACAGATCATTGTGTTGTTGTACAAATTAACTATGTGACAAAGGAGATTGCACTCTTATCATTTGTGATTAGATCACCAAGATATATAAATGATAGGAGGTCCCTGTGATTTTTTCCTGGATTGAGAATGATATGAGACAGTATCAGTCCACGAAGGATAAATCATTAAATATCCCTAGTCAGAGTATTATCGAGATTGGACATCGATAATACGTAAAAGACTAGTATTACACTTGTGCACGTTGTGAGGGCACAATGTCATAGTTCTCATATATTTGGGTATATGATACTCATGCAAGTGTGATAGGAGGTTGTGTTTTACCGATGGTACGGGAAACAGCTTCGCTCTGGATAGACCCCGCGGAATCCCATTGGTAGTATGACTATGTGTCTATGGGAGTCTGCAATCACGGTAGGTGTATTTGGTCTTAACCTAAGACTTACACCGCTAATACTTGCGACAATCAATATACTTTGGTTGCCGTCATCCAGGACTTTAACATGTTTTGTGTACGCCAATGCTGGGTATATTGAGAATCATAGTATGTTGGGTGTGATGTCGAGATGGAAGTATCACTCCAGTAATAGTGGAGATGATGGTCACATATGATACATAACTTGTTCTCTTAAATGCTCGAGCTATCGGGATATTATGACTAGGTCATGTATATCAGATTATAGAGACTAGTTACCAGACATCTGATATGTGCTTCGTACGAGGCAGACACAATTCCAGCCCCAGGTCTAGCACATGACTATCCGATACTGGATCGACATACACAATACTACGTATACTACGCCTGATATAGATCACATATTCCTATAAGGATATTTCTGGAGAATTGGGTAGGCATGGCGCTTTGCTAGAAGCCAACCTTGTCTTGTAAATCGGTACAAACATAGTACTAGGTACTTACGTGTTCGGATAATCCGACGACCGTATTTACTGCCAATATATCCGGGGATCTCATGGGTCGCTTCCCGAAGATTCACCGATGATGTATGACTCGCACTTTATTAATCTGGGATTAATTAGATGAGAGATAAAATTAATCTGGGATTAATTACGGAGATATTTTTTTGGGATAAAATATTAATTAAATAGAGAGAACGATTAATTTGGAATTAATCGATAAAATAATATATTTGATATATTATACGAAATTGTATTTCGAAGCAGAATTAAAATTAGATTTTAATTCGGGTGAACGAGTTAATTTAGAATTAATTCGTTAGCGATGTGAATAGTGATTTCGCTAGGCGTAATCGTTTAATTGCGTCGTAACGGAAAATTCGTTAATTCAGAATTAGCGAACCCGAGCCCGAGTGTGTTTGCGAGCGCGTTCGCATTTCGAATTCGAATGCGGCACGCAAGTCACATCAAACGTCAAATCGCTAGTCACATCAAGCATCAAATCACATGTCACTTTGAGTGATGTGACAATTTGATTGATTGATTGATGTGGTAGTTGAAAAGCATTAATGGTTTTTTGTTTTTTGACTTTTTGGTAAATGGAAAATGGTTTTGTGTATTTGTTTTTGTTTTTGGAAAATAAAAATAAATATATATATATAAAACATTTTCTTTTCTTTCTCTCTCTCACCCACACGTTTTTTCCTTCTCTCTCACATGGCTTTGAGCCATTTTCTCTCCTTCCTTTTCTGGTTTTCTACCGAGAAGTAGTGAGAAGAAGATGAGTATTTTGTTGCAAAATACAAAGTGCTAGCACACACTTGAGTCATCCTAAGGTGATAGGGCAGCGTTTTCGTGAGCATGGAATCGTTTTTTGAAGCTTGAAGCTTGGGGCTTCAATGGAGTCTTCCATGGCCAAATCTTGGAGGAGCTAAAGGAGCCACAACCGAGCAGTCCACTGCCAACGGGAGCTACTACAGTGACCTTTGAGGGAGCTTGAAGGCTTGTGTTCTTCGCGTCGCAAGATCCGTTCATTGTGAGTATGTTTCCGCCATTCTCATTTGTTGTATTCACTTGTTTCAATTTTGTTTGATGTTTCTTGGGACCTAATTAGAAACCAACAATGGTATCTTGAGCTTATATCAAGCATGGAATTTTTAGGGTTTAAAATTGGGCAAAGTCGATTTGAGCATGAATTGGTTAAATTGTTTGATTAAGTATGCTTGAATGAGGTTGAATTGAAGTTGTGCATGATCAATTTCAAGAAAATTGGATTGGATCAATTTTCCCCAAAAGCTTTGGCTTGGCCGAAAATGGATAAACCCTAATTGTCTTGGTAATTTTTGTTTTTTGATCATTGGATGACTTAAAACAATAGGGTAATGTTGATTTGAGGTTTAATTGGATTGAATTTTGAATTGAACAAATTTTCCCCAAATTATGGCTTGGCCGAATTCATAGTGATATAAAAATTCATGGTGATTTTTTGATTTTGATTCATATGATGAGTTGAAATGATTTGGGAAATGATGATTGTGGATTCAATTGGATTGAAACCGAATCGGATTGAAAAACCCCTAATTACTGAGAAAGATTGAAGCATGAAAATGGGTTTGATTTTGATTAAATTGTGTTGGACACTATTTGATGTTAAAGTGCATGATTAATTAGGCTAATTGATGTTTTAGTAATGTTAATTGGGTGATTAATTGTGTATTACACTTAGGTTAATTAATTGTGGAATTTGGAATTTTATAAGTTAATTAATTGGGTTTAAATTGGATTTGGGCCTTAAAGGTTGTAATTGGGGTTTTGGGCTTGGTTGTACCAAGTTAGGTTTAGGCCAATTTGGTTGGATCCAATTGGGCCCAAAACCGCATCCATAAAGTCCAATTATGACTTAATGGACCTTAATTATTTAATTGGGCATAATGGGCCAAAATTGATTTCTGGGCTTATGGGGTAAATCCCGGATTGGATTTTGGTTATTGGTTTTGACCCGAGTTGACCAAAAGTCCACGCCTTAAAGAAATTAATTAAAAGCCCATTGGACTTTAATTAAATAAACATTGGATGTTAATCGGGCTTTGAGACCCGTAACGATTGAATTTGGAATTTAAGTCATAAAGGTTAGTTAATAAAAGTGTAATATTTAATTTGGAATTAAATAGTGAATTAGTATTAAATACAAATTGAACTGGATTTAATTTTGTAGTTTAATTTAATTCAAGAATTCGTACTTTGAGTACTTATTCGCAAAACGAGTTTGACTCGAGCAAAATCAAATCGTTGTTTGAACATTGGATGATCACTAATTATCAGATTAATTAATTTGATTAGATTGATTGATAACATGCTTATGTGAATACATGGTTGCGATGCATGAATAATGTATATCGGATGGATATTAGATGGGCGGGGCAATTTTAGAAATTGTTGTAATAAATTTGATTTATTAATTGGACCTGCGTGTCCAGCCTTATCACCTCCATATTCTTTATATTCTCTTCTAACCTATTCCCCTCAATGAAAATGAGGTTTCTTTATAAGTGTAGTGTAACGGGTAGAAGTAAATACTCGTGCTAGCAGGAGAGAGGAAATGGAGAGATTTGATCTAGGATCAATGTGTAAAGTATCCATCCGCATATCATTGTTATTTTATCATATGCGCTTTATTATGTGTTTAGAATGCATGTTTAAGGGTGTATGATGATGAGACCTTAACAAAGATAATAAATTGATTGCCAATTTGCACGCGAAAAACCCTCGCAAAATATTAAGCGTCTTTCCTTCCATTGAGTGATTCTCACTCAAGATCCGAGACTGACATTGGCTTGTTGGCCAAAGTCAAGGCCTTTGTCCGTCGATGATGTGTTTGAATCACGAGAGCTTTGTTCCATATCGGTGTCTTGTCCAAGTTGTGGTTTGTTGGCCAAAGTCAAGACCACTTCTTGTCCATCGACATTGATTACGAAGCTTTCCATGGTCAATGGGTCGCGCTTGACTGGGATCACTAAGTTTGTTGTGCCAAAGTCAAGGCTTAGTTGATTCAGAGGAAAAAGGTTAGGCAATATATTGGATGTATTGGCGTATATAAGATATATGTTTCAGACTTGGATGTCCCCCTACCGGATCTAGGAATTAGATTGGATCCAATTGATCTTAGAGATCTACCTAGTTAATTATCATACAATTTGTTGGCCAAAGTCAAGGTTGTGTGATATTTAACGGGATCCTAGCCCACTAGGAAACACGGTTTCCTGAGTACTTGACAGAGGGTTAGAGGCTCGCCGAAAAATAGTGGGAGGCAAGAATTGAATTTGCAATATTCGTTTAATTACTTGCCATATGCGCTCATTCAAATATCATTCGTCATATAAATGAATATATTAGTTGGACTAATATTTAATTGTTGTTTTAATTAAAGCAGTTGGACTGTATTATATTTGATTATATAATTGGATTATAATAATCAATATATTTGAATTAATTAATTTCAATTTATAGTTGATTTTATAGTTGGACTATAGTAATCAATATAATTGAGGTTAATTAATTTAAATTATATTTGATTGTATAGTTGGACTATAATAATCATTATAATATATAGTACCACAAATCGTTGATTAAATAGTTGGAGTATTAGAATCAAGATATAATTGAAAGATTGACATTTAAAACATAATCCTAGGGAAAATATATTTAAATGGTTTAATTTTCAAATTGGGAATAATTTCAGGATGGTCCTGGAAACTAATAAGTTACTTTACTTGATAAAATAACGTATTAGGCCTAAGCCTGAAGTTAAGCAAATAAGTGGAACATGATATTTGGAATATTCATGTAATGATAACTTTAGTGCTTAATCCATTATACTTGTCATAGACTCCTTAATTTCTTTATCAGAACTAAGGATTAGATCCCTAAAGTATGATAATGAAATTAAAGGATCTTCAGAGATTAGATCTTAGAAGTACTTTTATTGCAATAGTAAACTCTTGGAGAGTTAATGGCTATACTCAATGAGACAAAGCCAAAGTTTGCAATAATGCAAGTAGCGCAAGGCGCATCTTACTTCGATATTCCAAAAGGCCAAGGCTTGGCCAAAGGCTTCTGGAATGTGAAAATGGCAAAGGGAAAATCATTATAATCTTCTAGGAAGATAAAAGGACATATCCCAAGAAGGAATTGAAGACGAGCAAGGCTCTGACTTCAAATATGTTTGTCATAAATATGTTCACAACTAGTATTAAAATTGGATTTTAGATACTTAGTGTGGTACATAAATATGTACTGATGTTCAGAATCTGCTATGAGCAGGATACTGACCTCAATTAAGATTATATCTGCGAATTGTAAACGGGACGAAAGTCACTGTTTTAACCGTAGATACCTAAGTTTAGGAACTACCCTTTGGGTATGTACGTAAATTAGGAAACTGTTATAATGTAACTAGTTTGACTAGAAACATTATCTCTATATCAGTGTATAATCCGTTGCGGATATACCTTTATATTCTAGAACACTAAAGTGTTTTATTATATAAAGATGATATTGAGATAAACACATTAGATGTGAACAACATAATTTATATTTAGAATATAAATAAATCTCACACGTATAACATGACAAACAAATAGCTCAAACTGATTTGATCAGGTTGAAACTTGAATGTGGCATTGTTGTCTAGGACACAATTAAACAAGACTCGTATATCCACACTTTTGAAGAGTGGGTACTGGGACTTATTTGATTCCAATCAAATAAAGTCTACGAATCTAGTTTATTGGGCAAAGTGCCTAAAACACCTTTACTTGGTAAAAGTGCAAGTGCCATCGATCTGCCAGCCCTCGGTCATAGTGACGTAAGTGGGCCCATGTCTAGCTAGGCTAGAGATGCATATGAATGTTTTGTGACCATACACGGATATGGCATCGCGTCATGGTTACGTGTTTCTTTTGAAACACAAATCGGAAACTTTCACAGTTTCGACACGAAATAGTCAAACAGATCGGCTAAAGTATTAAACTGTCACGGTAAGACCGTGATGGAAAATGCTTAATCAATGAGTTTCTCGCATACATGAGAGAGTATAGTATTCTTTCAATGAGGACTCCTCCAGGAACACGTCAATTTGACGGTGTGTCCGAATTGAGAGACCGAATTTTGTTGGACATGATAAGGTTAATCATGAGTCGCTCTGAGCTACCATTTCCTTCAAAGGATACGCATAAACAGTGCAAGACTTATTTTGAATAAGGTTCCATAAAAATCTGTTTGATAGACTTCATATTAGATATGAACAGGAAAAAAACCGGGTTTCACATTCCTGAATATTTGGGTATGCTAGGCATATGTTTGGTTGATACCAAACTACAACCCAAATTGGATAAGTGTCAAATGTAGGTTATCCTAGGGATACCATAAGTATTTTACTTATACACCTCACAAGAGAACAATTAGATTGTTTCTCACCATGCGGTTTTCCTAAGAGGAATACCGATATGCAGTGGTAAGTGGGAGGATAGTAAAACTCGATGAAAATCGGAGTAATACTGTTCAAGGCACCGAATCCTAATGGAACACAAATAGTTCATCAAGGATGAAACTATTACCATTAATCTTCGTATACACAAGAACCGCGTAAGTCGGAGAGAGTCAGAAAACAACATGGGGTATGGGTTTCTGATCTCACCTCATAAAGATTTCTATCTTTTGAGGAATACCAACTGACTACGTATGAGGAAGTGATACAAGGTATCGACTCCTTATTATGGAAAAGTGCCATGAGTCCGAGATTGATTCCATGTATATATCAACAAGTTTGGATACTATTTGATGTACCGCAAGGCATTGTGCCTATTGGTACTATATAAGTCTTCAAGGAAGACATACATGGATGGCAACATACCAACGTACTAAGCTAGGCTTGTAGCGAAAAGGTAGAGTTATCAACATTGTGTTGATTGCGACAAAACCTTTTATCTGTTGCCACGGTAAATCCATTTGGATAATGCTTGCCAATGCTGCATGTTTCATTCATGAAATGTGGCAGCTGAATGCCAAAACAGCTTTCCTTAATGGAATCCTTTTGGAGGATTACAAAATCTTACGGTTTTGTCGAACCATAACAAGCAAACTAGGTTTGCAGGTTATTCGATCCATAGATGGATTAAAGCAAGCATTAAGTTCTTGGAATTATCGTTTTGATGTAATCATAATGATGAATGATTTATTTCAAAACGGAAATAATTCTTGTGTATATAAGGAGGTTAGTGGGAGTGCACTGACAATGAATGTCCTGAGTAATGATGATATATCATTTCTTGGAAATGATATTCCCATAATATAATCGGTGAAAGCTTGGCTTTCATGATAACGACTATAAGTCGTAACAACGGTACTATAAAAGTTTGAATAACGGTACAGTGAGCTGGAAATCTTCCAAGCAAGATACTGTTACCGAATAAACAACAAATGCGGGTTAATTGCAGCAGATGAGGCAGCAATAGAAGCCATCTGGGTCAATAACAAATCTAATTAGATTAGATATAGTTCTGTTAGCAACTGAGCTAGGCGTCAGCACAAGCTAAAGAATCAATGGTCTCATCAACGATCCAGATAAATACTTCGATATTCATCTGATTCGTTCGGATCATACATCGTGGCGATGTGATGATCGAATAAATCGCATCAGATGATATTTATACAAATCCGCTGACGAAAGCCTTTTCTCAGCAGTTTGAGCCAACCGTACATAGTTCGAGTGTCAGACACTCGAGTGACTGGCTATAGGCCAAGTGGGAGATTGTTAGACAATTATGCCCCATAGCGTCACTATTTGTACAGATCATTGTGTTGTTGTACAAACTAACTATGTGACAAATGAGATTGCACTCTTATCATTTGTGATTAGATCACCAAGATATATAAATGATAGGAGGTCCCTGTGATTTGTTCTTGGATTGAGAATGATATGAGACAGTATCAGTCCACGGAGGATAAATCATTAAATATCCATAGTCAGAGTATTATCGAGATTGGACATCGATAATACGTAAAAGACTAGTATTACACTTGTGCACGTCGTGAGGGCACAACAGTATAGTTCTCATGTATTTGGGTATAGGATACTCATGCAAGTATGATAGGAGGTTCTGTTTTACCGATGGTACGGGAAACAGCTTCGCTCTGGGTAGACCCTGCGGAATACCATTGGTAATATGACTATGTGTCTATGGGAGTCTGCAATCAGGGTAAGTGTATTTGGTCTTAACCTGAGACTTACACTGGATCGACACGTGACTATCCGATACTGGATCGACAGACACAATTCCAGCCCCAGGCCTAGCACGTGACTATCCGATACTGGATCGACATACACAATACTACGTATACTACGCCTGATATAGATCACATATTCCTATAAGGATATTTTTGGAGAATTGGGTAGGCATGACGCTTTACTAGAAGCCAACCTTGTCTTGTAAATCGGTACAAACGTAGTACTAGATACTTACGTGTTCGGATAGTCCGACGACCGTATTTACTGCCAACATATCCGGGGATCTCATGGGTCGCTTCCCGAAGATTCACCGATGATGTATGACTCGCACTTTATTAATCTGGGATTAATTAGATGAGAGAGAAAATTAATCTAGGATTAATTACGGAGATATTTTATCTGGGATTAAATATTAATTAAAGAGAGAGAACGATTAATTTGGAATTAATCGATAAAATAATATATTTGATATATTATACGAAATTGGATTTCGACACAGAATTAAAATTAGATTTTAATTCGGGCGAACGAGTTAATTTAGAATTAATTCGTTAGCGACGTGAATAGTGATTTCGCTAGGCGTAATTGTTTAATTGCGTCGCAACAGAAAATTCGTTAATTCGGAATTAGCGAACCCGAGCCCGAGTGTGTTTGCGAGCGCGTTCGCATTTCGAATTCGAATGCGGCACGTAAGTCACATCAAGCGTCAAATCGCTAGTCACATCAAGCGTCAAATCATATGTTACTTTGAGTGAGGTGACAATTTGATTGATTGATTGAGTGATTGATGTGGTAGTTGAAAAACATTAATGGTTTTTTGCTTTTTGACTTTTTGGTAAATGGAAAATGGTTTTGTGTATTTGTTTTTGTTTTTGGAAAATAAAAATAAATATATATAAAAAACATTTTCTTTTCTCTCTCTCTCACCCACACGTTTTTTCCTTCTCTCTCACACGGATTTGAGCCATTTTCTCTCCTTCTTCCTTTTCTGATTTTCTACCGAGAAGCAGTGAGAAGAAGATGAGTATTTTGTTGCAAAATACAAAGTGCTAGCACACACTTGAGTCATCCTAAGGTGATAGGGCAGCGTTTTCGTGAGCATGGAATCGTTTTTTGAAGCTTGGAGCTTCAATGGAGTCTTCGATGGCCGAATCTTGGAGGAGCTAAAGGAGCCACAACCGAGCAGTCCACTGCCAACGGGAGCTACTGCCGTGACCTTTGAGGGAGCTTGAAGGCTTGTGTTCTTCGCATCGCAAGATCCGTTCATTGTGAGTATGTTTCCACCATTCTCTTTTGTTATATTCACTTGTTTCATGCTTGTTTGATGTTTCTTGGGACCTAATTAGAAACCAACAGCGTGGGAGCCATGCGCCACCCACTCTGGCCGCGCGTGGACCTCACGCGCCACCACGTGAGGCGCGCGTGAGAGCCACGCGTCGGCCAAAATCCGGATTTTCTGGTGGCCGCACGTTCGTCTTACCCTTCCGGTTCCAAAGCCACTGACGGTTCGTCAATCAAAGTTCCGGATCAATGGGAAATCAAGAAAAACCATTAAAAGTTTCATACCGGGATTTCTGCGGAAATTGGGAGTTTCCCGAGATGAAACTGCCGTCAAAATAATCCTCTCGACGAGATATTCATTTTCCTTAAAAGATCTGGTTGGGATCGGTTCCGGATTGGATGGATTGGGGCCAATTCTCTCTTTTTTTCTCTTTTTTTTTCTTCTTTTTCTCTCTTCTCTCTCACGCCTGCTGCTGTTTATTTTAAAAAAAGTGGATGCGGGATGTTTTAGGGTTTTGTGTGTGTTTATAATACATACTACATGGCAATTATCATTTGCCACCCTAAATTTACTACTTTTATCATTTTTAATTCCAACTTTAATAAACCTAACAATTTAGTCCTTAAATTCCTAACACTCATAATTAATAAATTAAAATTGGGAAAAATAAATCGGGGTGTTACATAAAAAATATTTTTTTTATTGTTAAGGGATCACTTATAAAATTTATTTTAGGTCCTTTAAAATTTAGGATCGACCTGTTTGTACTATTATACTTTATTTGAAATTCATATTTCATTAATTCCAGTAAAATATGTCTATTTTTATATATATAAAAAAAATTCATGTCAACTCATTTAGCAATTTTATATTTGTTATATTTTTCTAATCGGGACACTTATAGATCTATATTATATGTGTCTAAACTATTTCAATTATATTTTTCTTATTTTCTCCTCAATTAGTGTTATCATCATTTTTTTATGATTTGTTATTTTATTTTTAATGCTTCTCCTAGTCCACCGACATATTCTATGCTAAGATATTCCAACTATGCCTATATGTGCTTAAGTCGAAAGATATTCCAAACAAATAAAAAGATTGTGTTAAGTTTCGACAATTAATATAAAACTTATCGAATTATTATGACATAGATCACAAACATAACATTCTTTTGATTATATAATTAAATTAAGAATTATATTTATTTAAAAACTTAAGTTTTAAAATTGTGCCTTTGTTTTCTCCAAAAAATTAAAACAAAGAAATAAAGAAATTTGTGCCCCTTTTCCATTAATAATATGTATAAGATTCTTTAATAAAATATTATCCTAATTTTTATTAAAAAATTTATCTCTTTCCTAAGCATATCAATATATCCTCTTTTGGCAATGTAATTTAAGTCATTAACCGTCATATAAAAATATATTAGTGCGTTATTGTCCAAATAATTGGAAGTAAGAAAATAAACAAAATAGATAGGAGAGAGAATTTCATTTGTTTTCTTCCAAAATGAAAAGTGTCTATATATATTTATAATGATAATAAATTTAACTCAAATCACTAATTGCATTTAGATCTAGCCACGGTTCCGGTTCCAAACAGGAACCGAACCGATTGGAACCAGACGATTTTGATTCCAGTTTCGGAATCGGAACCAAAAATTTTCGGTTCGGTTAGGTTCACCTCTAACCGAACCGAAGTCAAACCACAGGAACCATTCTATTCCAGCGGTTCGACAGTTGCAACCGGAACCTTTTGGTTGGAACCGTTCCCAACGGCTAGTAGCTGTTGGGAGCAGGCCCAACGGCTACTAGCCATTGGGAGCAAGCCCAACGGCTCCCTGCCCTAAATCACAAAAAATAAATAAATTAATAAATATAATATAATATGTAATTTACTAATTTACCCTTAATAATATTAATATAACGACTATCTTTATGAGCATTTTAGGTATCACAAAATATTCCAAAAATATATAAATATGAGTCATTTTTCATTTTTTTTTCAACACGTCAATTCACAATTCTCTCAATTTCTATAATTCTTTCATTCTCAATTCTCTAATCTACAATTTCTCATTCTCAATTCTCTCATTTTTTAAAATATTTTTAATAAAAAATGACAAGCCCATCTAAAAACACAATGTCAAATGTGACAAACCAAGAGAGCGGCCCTAGTATCGGTACACGAAGAAGAGAAGTTAAGTCTCGTTCCTCCGAATTTTCAAAATTCATTTTCATTTAGTCCATACTGAAAATAAAGCTGCAAGAGCAATATGCAACTATTGTGGGGTTTCTTATAAATTTACTGGTGGATATGACAATATGATCAAGCACTTGGAAAAACATCTTTCCGTTGAAATCAGACTTAATACAACGCAAACTCAAATGGCCATGTACGCATCATCTAGTAGAGGTACGTGTTCTTTAGATTTATTTAAATATTCTGATGCTAAAAATAGAGAAGAATTTGCTAAATTAACTTGTATGACACATCTTTCTTTAAGTTTTGGTGAAAATTTGCTAGAAATATAACAAAACGTCAAATTTTTAAATTATACAAAGATGGTAAAATTATTTTAAATGAAACACTAAAAGATATTAAAGGTCGTCTTTTTATTTGTTATGATATTTGGAGTTACCATTGGCGAACACATTCATACATGGGTGTGATTTGTCATTGGATTGATGCATCATGAAACATGCAAAATGGCTTATTGCATTTAGAGTTTTTGATGAACAACATTGTAGGCACTGCATTTTTACACATAAGTCCCTATGATGAGTCTCATTTTGGAGACACTACCTTTTAAGTCACGGAGGTCACGGGAAACGGACATCGGAAGGGGAAATTCAGAATAAACAAGGTTCACTGTTTTCGTTAGTGCTGCGTTTGTGTTTACGTTCGAACGTCAAACGGATTGCGGGCGTTCGTGCCGCGTTCGAGGAAGCGTTCGAACGGTGTCGGTAATTCTGGTTTTGCTGCTAGCCTCACATCCAGCCCAATTAGCCCCCCAAAAGCCCATAAAACACATCCCAAATTAAATAAATAAATATTAATTTAAACATTAAACATTAAATATTTAAACCATTTACCAATTAAATAAAGCATTTACCAAACTTAAACTAAAATCATGCCTAATTTAAATAATTTGAATATATTATATACTAAAACTAAAAAGAAGATATACCTAATTAAAATCTATCCTAACCAATTAAAGCCAATCATATATTTGACTTCCTAATCTAATAAGATAATTACCAATCTAAAATATTGTATTCCTAAACCAAACCAAATCAAATCCCTTGCTTTCCTTGTCCAACACCAAATGAAATCCCTCTTTAATTAGCCAAATCCCTTTCCTTGTCAAGCCCAACCCTTTGCCTATAAAAAGAACCATTCACCAACCTTCTCAACTCTAGTCCCTAGCTCGTACACAACACACAGAAAAAATTACAGGAAGAACACACCCAAAAACAGTAAGCAAAAGATAAAGAGGAAACGGCAGCGAAACCACAAGGAAACAGTAGCAAAAGACGGAGAACGACGACTCAAAACAGTAAGACAACGAACGAGAACAGTGGACCAGTGAACCGGAGAGTTGCGGAGCATCCACCCTTCCGACGATCGTGTACCGTACATCCGAGAGGTGATTTAAAAGGTTAGACCTGAGGGCACTTTTTCATTGGTTATATTCGTTTTTTTATCATTGAATTCTATTCGCATGAGAGTCGTTTATGGATGCATGTTGTGGCTTGAATGAAATGGAAGAGTGTCGTCTCTTGTGGTATATAGGATGGAAACCCAGACGTAAACTCCGTAGCCGAATCCGAATGGACGGTGGTGCGGTCTGTACTTGGGATACAACTCCACGTACCACTTGAGTAAACATCACCTTCTCTTGTTTTGTGTTGCTTTCATTTATTTATTTTTCGTCACCTAAATTCTGCATGTTGCTTATTTATGCATGGTTCAATCGAGCGCATGGGCTTAGTAAGTGGAATGAAAGATCCCCTATGGGGAGGGGTTAAAGCCCTTTACCACGATGCTTTGCCGCGCCGGTTGATGTGTGTTCGGTTGGATGCGAGACACGTTCAATCAGACATACTTAGTTGAATATGATTGTCTTTATGTTTGTATGCATGATGTGATGTGACGCGCATGGGCTTAGTATGTTGGTCTAAAGGTCCTCTCCTTGAGAGATCAAGAGCCCCAAAAGGCCACCTTTACGGCAGTACTTCGCCGCGCCCCTTTATTTTGTATTTTATGTATTGCGTCCCATTTCATGCATCAGGTCTGTTCCCGTTCGAACGCGTTTACGAACGCAACTCGAACTCGCATGCATTTTTGCCTTATCATGCATCAGGTCTCATTTCCATTCGAACGCGTTCACGAACGCCATACGAACGTGAACATTCTGTTTCATTTCCGTTCGAACGCGTTATCAAACGCCATACGAACGCGAACCTTTTGTTTAACGTTCGAAAGCGTTTACGAACGCTACACGAATGCGCACACACTGAACTGAGTCTGTCTTATCATATTCATGCATAATTGCCTCTTGGTTGATCTTTCTTGTGTATATAGCCAACCGTATTATTGTATTCCTGCATTTATCCATTCTATGTGTTCTTGGGATTGTATTCAAGCATGATTAGGTTGTTCTTAGTTTTCCATATCATAGGATTGAAATATGTTCATGAGATTGCCATGTGATGTTGCATGTTGTGATGAACTTGTTGATGTATGCATATGAATTTAGAAGCATGATATTTTTGGAAATAAATGTTATTTAAGCCTGGTTAAATTATTACATAAATCCTTTTATTACAAGTGACATAAGTAAGGGACCATTCCGAACCCAACGGCTTGAGGTCTTCCCTTGCGAGGGGTGAGTGCAGCCTTAAATCTCATTTTCCCGGTTCACACCGGGTGGCGACTCCATTACTCTCCGGTTTAGTCCCCCGTGGCTACTCCGTACTCCCAACTAGGCCGCTAGCCTAGGACAGAAAAGTGTCGCCTAGAGTTCTGTGTCCCCACAGTCTGGCGACTCCACTGGGGATAGAGAATCGGCCCCGAAATAATGCCTTGTAATGAATAGATTTATGCTTTAATTAACCATGTCTACAAATGGGTAAAATGAGGGTTGTTGATTAAAGACATTTTAAGGCTAGTTAGTGGTTTGGTGTCTTCCTTCACTCACTACCTTTCGAGGAAAAGCTGTGAAGGCACCTAAATGATCATTACCATTAGCCTGTTGTGACATACTAATTTGGAGGATTTGTTGCTTATTCCTGTCACCAAGCGATAAGAGCCTAAGGGGCTTGGGTATTTAAGTGAGCCTCGCTCCACCTTCCCTCTGGGGAATCTGCAACAAGGAATCTATTTGACAGTTAGTCACACACCATGACTTGTTGGCACGTACCGTAAGGTATAAAAAAGGTGCGCTTGCTTGGTCGCTCGAACCCTTGAGTGGGGAGACCTAGTTGTGGGCAATCATTCACCGACAAGAGTCTTTATCCGTACTCCCACGAACCCACACGTAGGCCGGGTTGTATAGCCTATAACAAATATTTCCTTGTGCTTTAGGAC
Source organism: Zanthoxylum bungeanum (assembly GCA_019454045.1). Taxonomy (NCBI): domain Eukaryota; kingdom Viridiplantae; phylum Streptophyta; class Magnoliopsida; order Sapindales; family Rutaceae; genus Zanthoxylum; species Zanthoxylum bungeanum. Next base: position 77,489 of record SKCR01032264.1, read on the forward strand.
CACCCTTATTTTGATGCAGTTGGACTCCTTGTCAAAAATGTGAACTTGCTGGGCCATTTAAACTGGGGCGAGTTTGTATCTTATGACAATTAGGCCCAAAGCTTCTGAAATGATGGTGGGCCACACGGTAGAAATTATTATTTTATGCTTATATTATCTCCCTTGTATGCTTGTGTTTGGGAACGTTGTTATTTGGATCCATTTGGATCTTTTGTCATGAGATATGGGCTTGTTGGGCCATTTAAACTGGGACAAGAACATATCTTATGATGATTGGGCCAAAGGCTTCTAAATGACGACGGGCCATTTTGTGATTGTGTTCGGAATATTATCATTTGGATTTAGTTGGGCTCCTTGCCATAAGATATGAACTCGTTGGGCCATTTAAACTGGGACGGGTTCACTCTTATGATAGTCAGCCCGAAAGCTTCTAAAATGATAATAAGTCGATTTGTTTGAAAATTTTATTGACTCAGTATGATTATATATTATATGCTCATCATGCACATCATGCATACACGCATCATGCTAACCCCTTGTGTTCTAAACAGCCATCATAGATACCCGTTGGGTTGGGGGAAGACTTGTCAAGAGACCTTCAGTTAATATGAGTGAGTCAGCCAACGAGGGATCCCGCCTGGATCAATTAGAGACCCAAATAACAGGAATTATTGAGATATTACAAGCTCTGACTAAAGTTGTGGCCAGTTTGACCGTACTCCGTATAGCTGATAATAGAGAAATGTACAATCAGATTGGAAAGATCATTGGGGAACCTTCAAAGACCAAACTCCCTCCTTCTGAAATTGTCCCTATCAGGGACAGGCAATTTTCCAATTTAGGTAGACCTTTGTCAAAGGTGTTTGAAAAGCTAGAAAGGCAAGGACTCCTAAGTCCCTTAAAACCTTTGGAACCTAGGCCATTTCCGAACCCTGTGCCACCATACCTCAACCTAAACCAGTATTGTCACTTCCATCAAGAAAAAGGCCATGACACCGACAACTGTACCCGCCTTAGGCATGAGGTCCAGAACCTCATTGACTCCCATAAAATACCCAATCCAGAAAAAGAACAACCCAACACACACATGAACCCTCAACCATAAAGCCACTCAACCACCCAGGTTTCTTGCATTAAGATAAGGGATAACAGTGAAGAACCATAGGCCAAAGAAGAAAGCAATACTCTGATTAATGAAGTTATTCTTCCTAGTTTATTTGATCCTGCATTTTTAAAAAAGACATTGATTTTGTCTATTTGTTCGAACCATTTTCTTAAATGATAATAAAGACGTCCATTTCGCTGAATCTCTTCCGCAATATGAGTACATTTGAGAAAAGCATTCAACCGAGGTACTATGAAATTCAATGATGTTTAGAACACGGGGAATCCTCGAATAAGCAAGCAGGGGGGCAGTGAGAGTATCAGACTTGGAAGGGAATTAGTTCACCAAGCCGATCAGCGTAGACAGATTAAAGCGGTGGCTTGCCTGAGGAAAGTAAGACTGAGCAGTCACCAAGAGAATTGGCAGAAGACCTAACCCGACGGGATAGAAACATTCATGCATGCATACACATAACACATTTTGCATCCTTTTGTGTTTGTTTTGTTTTGTGTTCACAGGTTTTGAAGAAGAAAAGAGAAAGCGGCAAAGAACAAGCTAATCAGAAATGGTAAAAAGCACAGTTTCTATGTCCTACAAACATACTGCACAAAATATTTATAGAATGATGAAAGTAATTTTTGATGAATTTGGTTTATTAGGTAAAATTTTAACAATTGGTTTTGATAATGCATCTGCAAATACTGCATCAATTAAAGATTTAACAAAAATATACGAACCAAATTTGGAGGGTCGATTTTTTCATGTTCGTTGCACATGCCATGTGTGGGAACACAGAAACTGGGCGACGCATGCTGTCCCGGGCTCGCGGCCCGGTTGGGAGTACGGAGTAGCCCGCGGGGGGCTAAACCGGAGAATAATGGAGTCGCCACCCGGTGTGAACCGGGACAAAGATTTAAGGCCGCACTCACCTCTCGCAAGGGAAGACCTCAAACCGTTGGGTTCGGAATGGTCCCTTACTTATGCCACTTGTAATGAAATGATTTGTGCAATAATTTAACTGAGCCTAAGCAACATTTATTTCCAAGGAGTATTCTACCTTTAAGTTCACATGCATGAAAGTAATCATCATAATGGCAAACATGCAATAGCACACGGTAATCTCATGAACATGTTTCGATCATATAATGCGGAAAATAAAGAACAACCTAAACATAATGCAAATTCCAAACGCAAAATAAATGACTAATCATGCTTGAAAATGAACAACCAAATAGGCTAAATCATGCCTAAGAACCAAGTAACATACTAATGACCTAATCATGCTTGAATACCATCTCATGAATACATCAAATAAATAAATACAGGAATACAAATAGTATGATTGATTACATGATACAAGAGAAATCACCTAAGAAACAATTATGTATGACATGTGATGAAAATGACTCAGTTCAGTGTATGCGCGTTCGTATAGCATTCGAAAACGCGTTCGAACGGTAAACAGAAGGTTCACGTTCATATAGCGTTTGATAACGCGTTCGAACGGGTCCAGACTTGATGCATGATAAAACAAAGGAAATACGTGCGCGTTTGAATAGCGTTTGTAAACGCGTTCGAACGGGAAACATAAGGTTCGCGTTCGTGTAGCGTTTGAGAACGCGTTCGAATGTACTAAGACAGAAAACATGCGTTCGTGCAGCGTTCTGAAAAGCGTTCGAACAGGGTTACAGCAGTGACCTAAAAATAACAGTAAACAACATGACGCATACGTGAACGGATGAATAGATGACACCTAATAAATAATAACGGGCTACGAGGCGCGAAAAAGTATCATGGTAAAGGATTTTAACCCTTCGAAACGGAGGACCTTTAATCCAACTTACTAAGCCCATGCGCTAATAACCGAATGCATATAAAAATAAAGACAACAATATCGGACTTCGTATACCCGATTGAGCATATCTCACATCCAATCGAATATACATTATCCGGCGCGGCAAAGCATCGTGGTAAAGGATTTTAACCTCTCAAAATAGAGGACCTTTAATCGCACTTACTAAGCCCATGCGCTTTATCTCATCATTACATAAACAAATAACATGCGGAAATCAAGTAGCGAATAATAAACAAATCAAAACAACATAAAAAAAAAATGTGCCGTTTACTCAAGTGGTACGTGGAGTTGTATCCCGAGTACAGATCATACTACTGTCCATTCGGAATCGGCTATGAAATTTATGTCCGGATTTCCATCCTATATACCAAGAGAGGCGACACATTTTTCATTTTATTTAAGGGCCACAACATACACCATTTCATAATACATGCATTTTCCATCTACTCAAGGGCCACAACATGCATCACTCCATAATAATCATGCAAATAAGATTCAATAAACAGTAAAAATACAAATAAAAATGAATGTGAAAAATACCCTCAGGTCTAACCTTTTCCGTCGATTCTCGGACTCGCGTTTCACGGTGATCGGAAGGGTTAAAGCTCCGCAACTTTTCTGGTTCACTGGTTTGCGTCTTCCCTCGCCGTTTTGCTGTTTTGGTCGCTGTTTTCACTCTATTTCGCTGCCATTTTGCTTATGTGTTTTGCGGTTAAAGAGCTGCTGTTTTTATGGTAAAAGGGGTGCAGTTTTTTGCATTTTTTACTCACTGTTTTGGGGATTTAAGGGGCTGCTGTATTGGGCAGTTTCAGTGGCTTCAGGGGTTGAATTTTGGGGGGGGGGGGAAACTGGGCAGTCTGGGCGTACAGTTCAGGGTGTTTTCGGTGATTTATCAGCAATTTTGTGGCTGTGTTTCTCGGTGATTCTAGTAGTTGAGTGTGCTGGGCGTGTGGAGAGTGCAAGGGCAATTAACGTGGGTTTGTGAGTGGAGAGTGATGGTTTGATGCTTGGGGCGCTGAATGTTGAAGACCGTGCGTGGAGTTTTTTTGTAGGTGTGTGTCCTTGGGCTGCTAGTAGTGTTCGGTTTGAGGCGTGAAAGATTAGGTTTTTTTAGGGTCGAGAAAGGCGAGAGGCTAGAGAGAAGGAAGGTTATTGTTATTGTTTTATTTTTTGGTCACTACCGTGTGTGTGAGGAGGATTATGGTTGCAATTTGTTGTTGTTGTTTATATAGTTGCATGATTAGGGTTAGGGGTTTGCATGGATTTTAAAAAGGAAAGAAATCAAGTAATTTATGTGTGTATTTAATTTTAATTATTTAAGGCAAGAAATTATGTATTTTTGGTGGGGAATTATTTAAATTTGGTGAATGGCTTATTTAATTAGGAAGTGATTTATCTTAATTTTGGTATTAGATTTATTTAAATTTAATTTGTTTTAATTTAATTTGTTTTAATTTAATTTAAATTGGAATTTAATTTGTGTTGGATTTTAATTTGTTTTAATTGTATTTTAATTTACTTTAAATTAATTAACTTTAATTTAATTTAATTTAATTTGGGACATGCATTTTAAATGTTTTAATTATTTTTTAGATTGGGCTTGGGAGAGATGGGCTTGGTGTGTGTTTAGTGGGCTAAGGGTGTGTTTTAAAACGGAGGTCCAACAAGCGAAACCGAAGCTACTCCAGCGAATCCAACAAAAAAAGACCTTTTCCCTTCCGAAGTCCTTTTCCCGCCGCTCCCGCGACTTAAAAGGTAGTGCCTCCAAATGAGACTCATCATCGGGTCTTACATACAAAAATACAGTGCCTACAATCGCCCCCACTTTGATGGGACTTGTGCAGTGTGTGATAAGAGCAATCCTATCAAAGTTATGCAATGCATTTTTACTTACCTGGCTCGCCAGCTGCCGCCTGACTTGCCTGCTGCTCCGCCGAGCTGATGATGCAGTGGACCTCGATCCTGGGACGCATCCTAATAACTACAACCGACAACGGGGGCCTCGACCTTGGGACGCAGCCCAATACCGCTGAAAAAATGGGCCTCGACCCTGGGACGTATCCCAAAAACTAAAGGTGCTGGGGGCCAACGGCCCTGGGACACATCCCGATAACTGCAACCGACAACGGGGGCTCACGGCCCTAGGACGCATCCCGATAACATTGCCAAAATGGGCCTCGACCCTGGGACGCATCCCCAAAACTAAAGGTGCAGGGGACCAACGGTCCTGGGACGCATCCCGATAACTACAACCGACAACGGGGGCTCACGGCCCTGGGACGCATCCCGATAATGCTGCCAAAATGGGCCTCGACCCTGGGACGCATCCCAAAAACTGCTGATGATATGGGTTTACAACCCTGGGACGCATCCCCAAAATTTCTGATACTGAAGAAGTGGGTTACAACCCTGGGACGCATCCCCAAAACCGCTGATATGATGAAGTGGGCCTCAACCATGGGACACATCCCTAAACTGCTGATGAAATATGGGCCTCAACCTTGGGACGCATCCCCAAAACTGATGATACTGAAGAAGTGGGTACAACCCTGGGACGCATCCCCAAAACTACTGATATAATGTGGGCCTCGACCCTGGGACGCATCCCCAAAAATGTTGATGCTGAAGAAGTGGGTACAACCCTGGGACGCATCCCCAAAACTGCTTATACTGATGAAATGGGTTACAACCCTGGGACGCATCTCCAAACTACTACTGATGCTGATGTGGCTCTCGACCCTGGGATCCATCCCTAAAACTGATACTGATGCTGCTACGGGCCTCGACCCTGGAACTCATCCCTAAACTGATGCTGATGCTGATGTGGGTCTCGACCTTGGGACTCATTCCCAAAACTGATACTGATGCTGTTGCGGGCCTCAACCCTGAGACTCATCCCCAAAACTGATACTGATGATGACGTAGGCCTCGGCCCTGAGACTCATCCCTGAAACCGATACTGCTGTGGGCCTCGACCCTGGGACTCATCCCTACAACTGATACTGATGATGACGTAGGCCTCGGCCCTCGGACTCATCCCTGCAACTGATACTGATGATGATGTAGGCCTCGGCCCTGTGACTTATCCCCGAAATTGATGCTGATATGGGCCTCGACCTTGGGACTCATCCCCAAAACTGATACTGATGTAGATGTGGGCCTCCCCCTAAACCGGTACTGATGTGGGCCTCGCCCGTAGACTGATACAGATTTGGGCCTCGCCAGCAGACTGATACTAATGTGGGCCTCGCCCGCATACTGATACTGATGTGGGTCTCGCCCCCAGACTGATACTGATGTGATACGGGCCTCGCCCCCAGAGTGACATACCAAGCAGGACTGATTATGATAAGGATGTGGGCCCCGCCCCTAGAGTGCCATACCCGACAAGACTGATACTGATAACGATATGGGCCTCGTCCCCGAACTGTTACTGATATGGGCCTCGCCCCCAAAACTGATACTGATATGGGCCTAGCCCCATACTGATACTGATATGGGCCTCGCCCCCACGCTGATACTGAAATGGGCCTCGCCCCCAGAGTGCCATACTCGACCAGAATAATAATGATATTGTGGGCTTCGCCCCAAGAGTGTCATACCCGGCAAGACTGATGCTGATGATAATGTGTCATTTCAACATATTAAATTGCCTCTTATGAGATAATCCTGATAGCTAGACATATTTTCGTCCTTAACGAATGCTTTCGCATCGAAACCTGAGAACTTTCAAAGTACTTGATACACTCAACTCCGATCCTCTGAATAGGTGATCTGAACTAGACTCCTAGTGTGTGTGTGCCAGGGTTCTTTCGCAGTTTATTCCTTAAGTGAACTAACTCGATGATTTCGTTTCGGAGAATCGGATCGGTGGGTCTAACCAAACTGGATGTCTTGATCACACTCTGTGATTACTTCATCATACTCAACATGATATGGTCTTCTTCTCTTTTCTTATCTCTTTCTTTTCATTCTTTTCATTTTTTTTTCATTTTTTTTCATTTTTTTGACACACCTACCCTTTAAGGTAACATTTCTCCTCATGGTGGTCCTAATACTCGCCCATGGGTAGCTTCACGCTTATCGGTTATAGGCAGTCTATTTTTCTTTTCTTTTCAGAGACTTTATTTGTTCCCAACCATATCATATATCATAGCATAAGTAAACCAGGGTGGACATCCAGGCAAACGGTCATTCACCGATCCATCATCCCTTCGGCTAGTCATCTTGCCAACCACTCAGGTTTCCACTGTTGAGATCCCGTAATCAAGTGCTCACGAGTCCAGCTGAGATCAATCCATTCAGAATACCGGACGAGAGCACGTCTCACACTTATCATTTCTAAAGCTTCTCCCTACAGCAAATAATGTCATCACCGGACATATGTCTAACTATCAAAGATTTCTCTCTCTCATATTTTTTTTTCACTCATTCCACAGAATTCTTCCGTCATCTTCTGATAATGTGGGCTTCACCATTGAGATCCATTCCCGAAACTCAAACTCATATGGGCCTCAGCCCTGGGACTCCTCCCCAAAACTAGCACCAATGTGGGCCTCAACCCTCAGATTACTACCCGTATCTGTCACAAACATGGGCCTCAGCCCTAGGATTATTACCCGAATCCGATACTGTCCTTTCGCTGTTTCTGAATGGCTTGTCTTTGCCGCTTTCTCTTTTCTTCTTCAAAACCTGTGAACACAAAACAAAACAAACACAAAAGGAATGCAAAATGGGTTACGTGTATGCATGCATGCATGTGTTTCTTATCCCGTCGGGTTAGGTCTTCAGCCAATTCCCTTGGTGACTGCTCGGTCTTTTCTTCCTCAAGTAAAGTACTATTTTAATCTGTCCACGTCGATCGGCTCAGTGAACTCATTCTCCTCTAAATCTGGCAGTCTCATTGTCCCGTTTCCCATTGCTGAATGGCTATCATGTTTTTTTGCTTGCTTCTTCCAAAAATTCATTGGGTTCGAAATATCGCTGAGTATCATAGTACAAAGGTTGAATACTTTTGTCAAATATACTTATGTTGCAGAGACTCAGGCAAGTTAACGAAATGAACATATTATTTTAAAGTGTTCAATCATATTATTGCTCGGTGCAAACTTGTCCAAGTTGAAATGGCCCAACAGGTTTACACTTCGCGATAACATAACCAAAAACTTCAAATGATAAAAGGCCTATACATGAAATGGCCCATCGGCATTTTAGAAGCCTTTGGCCTAACTGTCAAAGGACACGAACTCGTCCCAGTTTAAATGGCCCAACAAGTTCACATCTATTGACAAAAGGTCCAACTGGATCCAAATAAAGATGGTCCAAAACACAAACATAACAAGATAATTCAAGCATAAAGCAATAAGTTCTACAGAGTGGCCCACCAACATTTCAGAAGCTTTGGGCCTAATTGTCATAGGATACGAACTCGCCCTAGTTTAAATGGCCCAACAAGTTCGCATTTCTGACAAGAAGCCAAACTGCGTCCAAATGGTGATGGTCCACAAGCACAAGCATATAGAGATAATTCAAGCATTAAAATAATAAATTCTACAAGGTGGCCCATCAACATTTTAGAAGCTTTGGGCCCAATCGTCATAGGATACGAACTCGTCCCAGTTTAAATGGCCCAACAAGTTCGCATTTCTGACAAAAAGTCCAACTGCATCCAAATGAGGATGGTCCACAAGCATAAGGAAATAGTTGCTATAGGCCATACAACCCTGGTCTACGCGTGGGTTCGTGGGAGTATAGACAAAGACTCTCGCTGGCGAAGGATTGCCCACAACTAGGTCTCCCCACTCAAGGGTTCCAGCGACCAAGTGAGCGCACCTTTTTTATACCCTAAAGTACATGCCAACAAGTCATAGCGTGTGACTAACTATCAAATGGATTTCTTGTTGCAGATTTCCCAGAGGGAGGGTGGATCGAACTCTCTTAAATACCCAAGCCTCTTAGGCTCTTATCGCTTGGTGACAGGAATAAGCAACAAGTCCTCCAGATTAGTCTGTCATAACAGGCCAATGGTCATGATTATCTAGGTGCCTTCACAGCTTTTCCTTATAGAAATGTAGTGAATGAAGGAAGACACCAAACCATTACCTAGCCTTAAAATGTCTTTGATCAAACCCCCATTTTACCCACTGTAGACACGGTTAATTAAAGCACAAATCCAAACATTAAAAGATAATATTTCGGGGCCGATTCTCTATCCCCAGTGGAGTCGCTAGACTGTGGGAACACAGAAACTGGGCGACGCATGCTGTCTTGGGCTCGCGGCCCGGTTGGGAGTACGGAGTAGCCCACGGGGGACTAAACCAGAGAATAATGGAGTCGCCACCCGGTGTGAATTGGTATAAAAATTTAAGGCCGCACTCACCCCTCGCAAGGGAAGACCTCAAACCGTTGGGTTCGGAATGGTCCCTTACTTATGCCACTTGTAATGAAATGATTTATGCAATAATTTAACCGAGCCTAAGCAACATTTATTTCCAAGGAGTATTCTACTTTTAAGTTCACATGCATGAAAGTAATCATCATAACGGCAAACATGCAATAGCACACGACAATCTCATGAACATGTTTCGATCATATAATGCGGAAAACAAAGAACAACCTAAACATAATGCAAATTCCAAACGCAAAACAAATGACTAATCATGCTTGAAAATGAACAACCAAATAGGCTAAATCATGCCTAAGAACCAAGTAACATACTAATGACCTAATCATGCTTGAATACCATCTCATGAATACATCAAATAAATAAATGCAGGAATACAAATAGTATGATTGATTACATGATACAAGAGAAATCACCTAAGAAACAATTATGCATGACATGTGATGAAAAGGACTCAGTTCAGTGTATGTGTGTTCGTATAGCGTTCGAAAACGCGTTCGAATGGTAAACAGAAGGTTCGCATTCGTATAACGTTTGATAACGCGTTCGAACGGGTCCAGACCTGATGCATGATAAAATAAAGGAAATACATGCGCGTTCAAATATCATTTGTAAACGCGTTCGAATGGGAAACAGAAGGTTCACATTCGTGTAGCGTTCGAGAACGCGTTCGAACGTACTGAGACAGAAAATATGCGTTCGTGCGGCTTTCTGAAACACGTTCGAACGGGGTTACAACAGTGACCTAAAAAAAATAGTAAACAACATGACGCATACATGAACGGATGAATAGATGACACCTAATAAATAATAACGGGCTACGAGGCACGACAAAGCATCGTGGTAAAGTATTTTAACCCCTCGAAACGGAGGACCTTTAATCCAACTTACTAAGCCCATGGGCTAATAACAGAATGCATATAAAAATAAAGAGAACAATATCAGACTTCGTATACCGATTGAGCATATCTCACATTAACCGAATATACATCATCTGGCGCGGCAAAACATCGTGGTAAATGATTTTAACCTCTCAAAATAGAGGACCTTTAATCACACTTACTAAGCCCATGCGTGAACAACACAATACATATATAAAAAGTAAAGACAACGATATCGGACTTCGTGTATCCGATTGGACGTATCTCACATCCAATCGAATATACATTATCCGGCGCGGCAAAACATCGTGGTAAAGGATTTTAACCTCTCAAAATAGAGGACCTTTAATCGCACTTACTAAGCCCATGCGCAAACAACACAATACATATATAAAAAGTAAAGACAACGATATCGGACTTCGTGTATCCGATTGAACATATCTCACATCCAATCGAATATACATTATCCGGCGCGGCAAAGCATCGTGGTAAATGATTTTAACCTCTCAAAATAGAGGACCTTTAATCGCACTTACTAAGCCCATGCGCTTTATCTCATCATTATATAAACAAATAACATTTGGAAATCAAGTAGCGATTAATAAACAAATCAAAACAACATAAAATAAAATATGCGCCGTTTACTCAAGTGGTACGTGGAGTTGTATCCCGAGTACAGATCATACTACCGTCCATTCGGAATCGGCTATGAAATTTATGTCCGGGTTTCCATCCTATATACCACGAGAGGCGACACATTTTTCATTTTATTCAAGGGCCACAACATACACCATTTCATAATACATGCATTTTCCATCTACTCAAGGGCCACAACATGCATCACTCCATAATAATCATGCAAATAAGATTCAATAAACAGTAAAAATACAAATAAAAATGAATGTGAAAAATACCCTCAGGTCTAACCTTTTCCGTCGATTCTCGGACTCGCGTTTCACGGTGATCGGAAGGGTTAAAGCTCCGTAACTTTTCTGGTTCACTGGTTTACATCTTCCCTCGCTGTTTTGCTGTTTTGGTCGCTGTTTTTGCTCCGTTTCACTACCGTTTTGCTGCTGTGTTTTACGGTTAAAGAGCTTCTATTTTTATGGTAAAAGGGGTACAGTTTTTTGCATTTTTTACTCACTGTTATGGGGATTTAGGGGGCTGCTGTATTGGGCAGTTTCGGTGCTTCAGGGGTTGAATTTTGGGGGGGGGGGGGGGCGAAAATGGGCAGTCTGGGCGTACAATTCAGGGTGTTTTTTTGTTGATTTATCAGCAGTTTTGTGGCTGTGTTTCTCGGTGATTCTAGTAGTTGAGTGTGCTGGGCGTGTGGAGAGTGCAAGGGCAATTAACGTGAGTTTGTGAGTGGAGAGTGATGGCTTGATGCTGGGGCGCTGAATGTTGAAGACTGTTCGTGGAGTTTTTTTTGTAGGTGTGTGTCATTGGGCTGCTAGTAGTGTTCGGTTTGAGGCGTGAAAGATTAGGTTTTTATAGGGTCGAGAGAGGCGAGAGGCTAGAGAGAAGGAAGGTTATTGTTATTGTTTTATTTTTTGGTCACTGCCGTGTGTGTGAGGAAGATTAGGGTTGCAATTTGTTGTTATTTATATAGTTGCATGATTAGGGTTAGGGGTTTGCATGGATTTTAAAAAGGAAAGAAATCAAGTAATTTATGTGTGTATTTAATTTTAATTATTTAAGGTAAGAAATTATTTATTTTTGGTGGGGAATTATTTAAATTTGGTGAATGGCTTATTTAATTAGGAAGTGATTTATCTTAATTTTGGTATTAGATTTATTTAAATTTAATTTAAATTTAATTTGTTTTAATTTAATTTAAATTGGAATTTAATTTGTGTTGGATTTTAATTGGTTTTAATTGTATTTTAATTGACTTTAAATTAATTAACTTTAATTTAATTTAATTTAATTTGGGACATGCATTTTAAATATTTTAATTATTTTTTTGGATTGGGCTTGGGTGAGATGGGCTTGGTGTGTGTTTAGTGGGCTAAGGGTGTGTTTTAAAACGGAGGTCCAACAAGCGAACCCGAAGCTACTCCAGCAAATCCAACAAAAAAAGACTTTTTCCCTTCCGACGTCCGTTTCCCGCGGCTCCCGTGACTTAAAAAGGTAGTGCCTCCAAATGAGACTCATCATCGGGTCTTACATACAAAAATGCAGTGCCTACACCATGTCTTTAATTTATGTGTTCAAAATGATCCGACTAGTTTAACACCTTTCATTGATACTATTAAGGTTACATTTAATTGTATTTGCTCATATTCTCAAGTTAGGAGAGAATGAACCATGTTTTGTAAATTATATAGTATTAAAGCGATAAAATTTTCACGAGATGTTTCAACACGTTGGAATTCAACTTATTTTCTTTTATGTCAAGCTTTCCAAAGATGCATTACGTAGTTTTTTTCCAACATTTTCAACATATCTCACTTTTTCCTAATCAATGAGATATTTGTGAATTTTTTTATAGAGATTTTAAAAGTTTTTAATGATGCTAAAAATATTTTTAGCGGAGTTTATTATCCTACAATATATTTATTTATTGTTGAAAGTTTGGAAATTGTTGGTACTCTATATGAGCATGTTGAAAGTTCTGATCCCAGTGATATTGTTTTTCTTGAATCTATTGTTGTTACGAAACGCAAATGGTTGCATTATTTTAGAGACATTCCATTACTTTATCTTATTTCCATGGTTTTTGATCCTAGATTTAAATTAGAAGGTTTGAATAATGCCTTACAAGCTTTCTATGGATATTTAGAAATAATATATGAAATTAATATTACAAGAATAATAGCTAAAATAAAAAAATGATTTAATAGATTTATTTAATGATTATGTTAGTAGATTTAACTTGCAATCAGTAGGACAATCTAGTAGTAGCGAACCCGTGATACAATCAAAACTTAGCTTAGGTGATAGTTGGTTACTACAAAGAAATAAAACAAATATAGGGATAACACGATTAATAACCCGAAATTAGATAATTATTTATCTACCAATTTTGAGTTTCCTGCCTAAAGTTTGGTGAGTAAAAATTTTCAAGTCTTTGGCTGATGGAACCGACATCAAAATATATTTCATGTATTATCAATTATTGCTAAAGAGTTACTGGTAGTACCTGTTTCCACCGTTGCGGTTGAGCAAGCTTTCAGCATGAGAGGCAATATATTGGAAGCGAGACAATTTTTCAATACACCCAAGCACTTTAGAAACAATAGCATGTGTTGATGATTGGACCCAAGCTGATATGAGGCAATAAAAAGATGCCCCTGATGACTTTGAAGACTTGTTCGACAATGAATCTGCAAGTGCAAGCGGAATGAGAGCTGAAGGATAACAGACACTGATGATAATGATGATTGATGATGATCAAAGCCCAGTATGTAATTGTAAATTTTAATTGTGAACTATCTTAAAATTGCAATGGAACTACATGAGCTTTGATTCAACTTAAGTTTTTAAAAATTTATGTTCAAGCTCTTTAATTTATTAATTTTATTTAGATTAAAATTTTATTTGTAATTTAACGTAATCTAAATTCAAATTCATAATTTTATATAAATTTTCTAATCTCATATTTTAAAAAATCTTTATTAAATTCTTAAAAAAAAGTAAAAAAAACCGAATGGAACCAGAACCGAACCGAACCGAGCCTTTCGGTTCGATTCCGGAAAATTTCGGTTCTGTTCGTGGAACCGGGAACTGATTGGTTCAGTTCTGGTTCGGAACAGATCGGTGGCCAAGTCTAATTACATTAGCCAATTTATTCATCTAGAAATGAAAAATAAGTTCATTAAATCAAGTTCATTTTCTACAAATACATCTATTAATTCAAAATTCATTCATTTTTTAAAAAATGACAAATACGGTCATTAGATTAAATTCATTCACCTTTGACAAATAACAAATACATTAATTAGATAAGCTCATTCGTCTACTGAATACACCAAATATTGACCGATATTTTTCATTCCAAGGGTAATATAGGAAATTAATCCCTCGAACAAACCTCCCTCCATAGTGAATTTGTTTGGTTAGTAGGGAACCAAAACAAATTTAGCAAGCAGATTGATAAATCAGAGAGACAATGATTTATGTGGTTCGGCGGAGAGTGGTTTCAACCTACATCCACGAGAGAAAGGAATGTATTTTATTATTGCTAGGGGTCAAGACCGACCGGAGCTACAAGTGGGATAATGGGCTTACAAAGAGTATATAACACTTACGGTCTTACATTAGCCCAGTAAAATTCATTCACTTGGTCAGGTAACCGATCAACTTTCTCTTTCTATCACTAGTATGTTAAGCCCTTCGCTCTTTTACAAGTTGTGAGACGCTAAATTTTCTAACCCTTAAATCTGAATCTTCAACCTATTATATAGGCTTCCAATTCACTATTCCACCACCTATGAAGTCAGCTAATGTTATCTTGTCATAATTGCCATCACAACTCTCTTTAATTACCCTCAAATACGCCAATCAGAATTGCCAATTTCACTGTTCCAGCACTGGCCTAGAGCGGCTCTGCTATGCCATTTTTCTGCCACTGTATCGTCCTATGGTGGCTGGCAAAGGCTATTTCCAATGAGAACCATTGCTTTTCCCACAATCATCATTAGCCTTCTAGAAGCTTATCCTTTTTAACTAGGACATGCGTCAAATGACTTCAACAAAAATTGACCATTGATCCCAGCTCCGTTCCTTAGGTCTGCCTTCTGAGGTGAATGATGATTGGTCAAACTTCCTTAACTTTTTAGTCAGTTTGGGTTCACAAATAGTGGCCACCTCGGGTCAGCTTCCACAAATACTCAAATGAACCTAAATCTAACACTTCTTCTCTAGGTTAGTTCAGTTTCCCAACTTTTTTCATCACCAGTAAGTTCTGCCCTCGAGAGAATTCCTCTATATAGTAAGGTCATGCCCTTCTGTCTAACATCAGCCGCTCTTGGCCAAGTATACACCACATTCTACCCATTCTCATTATTGAACCTCATCGGGGTGGAAAATCACCATCAACATCTGTCTCTTAGTTCTTTGTATCAATGAGTTGGTGAGTTGATGTCGGGAACTTTAAGAAAATGGTGGTATAGACCGACCCAATATCCTCAGGTTGTGGTTTCTTACAAATGCTCTCACAGCTATACTCATCGAATTAGGTTGCTGCGCATATTGCCAAATATCCCATTTTCATAGCGATTGCCTTTCTTTCATCGCCAACTTAAAAATTCTCCTAGGGTTTTTGAATCATCCTTAGAAAATTGTGAAGGCATAATGGTCTTCCTTAAATGCCCATTTAATCCATCTAATCATCTTATGCTTCATCCTCCCCAAGATGTTAGGTGTAGTACATCTGTGAATTGCGCACCAAAACTCAGACAGTTTTGATCAACTGAGTTCGTGGCTCCAATCAAAGCCTTTCATTTAAATTCAATGGTTGTGATTAAAGTAACTCGTGTTAGCAATCTACCATTCTTATTTCAATCCAACGACCAAGATTGATCTTAGTAGCCTATTTAAAGGCTGCTTCTGCAACTCTTCCAACCTTTATAAATTCATCTTTTCCTAACACTTTCTCCAAATCTTCGAGCAATCTCTGCAACTTAAAGCCCCCCAACAACTTCATAATCATTCTCTCGATCTCAATATACAAGAAAGTATTTTTTGAACCCTCTCTTTACATTCTTGCACAGAGCATGTTTGATATTTACGACTGATGCAAGATGAACATGATGAACAAATACTTCACTTGACAACATGCTTTTGGTTTTTTATGGTTTAATTGCAACTCAGGTTCCATATCTTGCATTTATGCATTTTTGGTTTGGGTGTGGGTATATGGGTATGGGTTCTTGTTTGTGTTTTGGTATTTTAATACTTGTAAATGTATGTGTTTCTAGATTTTTGTGTGTTTTTGGTTATTGTCACGTTTACAGACTAGCAGCCCTATTATTATTTGGGCATTTTAGAGACCCCTAGGGTTAGCCACTTGGTAGGGATGACTCTAGCAAAATCCTAGATAACATTAGGCCCAACTAAAAAATAGGCCCACAATTGTAAATAAGATATTCATTTTGACTAACCTTTTTTCCTCAGGTTTCTTCTTTAGGAATGTCATACTTTGAATCTTCCTCTCTAACTTCTCTCAACATGTCGCCTTTGGAGTCCCCCAACTTGCGTCCGACCGAGCCAATCGAAGTGCTCAGTAGTGACTACGACACCACACCAACTCCATATGAGGAAGAAAACTAATCATATAACAAAAGAGAACCTCGACCTAAACTAACTCATTCCGCTCTGTACTTCATAAATCTGGACATGGAAAAGCTTCCACCATAATCAGGGCTGAGTTGGACCAACTTCGGAAGAGGTTCAACATCCCTGAAGAAATTACCTTGGATGTGTTGGGATTTTATTGGGGTATTATCAAGTAATGCAGCGGAACGAGGAAAATCAAAATTTTCCGATTTCAAAATTTTTCTCGAGTAATTATACTTAATATCTGAATTTTTTACCCAAGAAATCAAATTTCTTCTTAATTACCGAATTACCCCAATACTTTGCATTTTGTTCATTTTGGTCATCAAATTGTCAAATATAATTTTAAGTGATTCCAAATCATTACCAAGATGTATTTAACATGTCCAATATATGAAAACACAAATTACAACACAAATCCCACTAAATGCCAAAATTGCCAAGAAGGACAAAAACTTTCCAACTTTTGTAATTTAGTCCAATCTTGTTCAAAACAAGTCAAGATGAAATCCAATCATCACCAAATTTAATATACATCATATATACATCAATACACAACACATATATGAAAAGCCCCAAATTTGAAAAGGGTTAAGAACCCTAATTTTACAAATTCTTCATTTGAACAAATTATAACAAATTAATCAAATTCAATACTTTAATTCAATCTTCACAACACAAAACTAGTTTCACCACTTTGAATAATACAAAAAAAATTCTTGATCATCAATGAGTGGCCTAACAACTCTAGAATGACAACTTGATTATCAAATAATCAAAAGAGAGCTTAATAACCAATTATAAGCTCACTTTAATACATATACATGCAAACATCCTTCATACAAGTTTCCAAACATTTTATTACATGCTTGACGAGTAGAGAAAATTCTAAGCAACACATGTTGAAGCCTAGAAACATAGAAAAAAACTTCTAGTTGAAAAAGTTTAAGAAAAACTTATAAAAATTCAAGTTTTTCAAGCTTTTCCTTTTTGTTCTTCAACTTTCTCTCAAACTTTTCTTTTGTAATATTTTTGTGGCTTAACATTATGAATGAAAATGAAACAAAATAATTTATACTCCCCCCCAACACTTGGCCGAATTTTCAGAATAAGAATATCTAGATATTTTACTTTTTGTTTCAATTTAAATAAATGGTAAATGATATACTTGACTTTTGGTATTTGATCATTAAACCATTTAATAAATTAACCAAGTGTTTCCAATCATTTAAGGCCATTTATAAACTTAATCATGACTAAAGATATATTCAATTTAATTAATTTAACCATTTAAAATTTAAATAATTAAATCATTAATTACAAATATCTTAAATATATGTATTATATTTACATTAAATAATCAAAATGCATATATTAATGATATATGTCAAAAATCACTATTTGACATTTAATTAATGTGTATTTGATAAAATCAAATATTAAATACAAATACACATTAATTAGGAATTGACCATTAGGTCCATTTGCTTGTATTTTTCGTTTAACCGTTAAACGACTTATAAATAATCAGTATTATTCATAAAAGTTACCCTAGTGCTCTACAAGTATATTTCATTAGTAAGACTCTATAGGTTTAGACATATCCATCATGAAATCTAATTTCGTGTCCATAATTTACCCACCCATAAATTATGACGAACACGAATAAACTCTCTGAACCATACAGGTCGAGGTCATTGCATACGTATAATCCCTCCGTCACAGGTATCTGGATTATTCCAGAGATATAGATATAAACGTCAAATCTCTATAGATGTAATCACGTTGATATTTCTATTAGCAATCTCTTAATAACACTTAGAACTAACTTCAAAGTCCATGATTTAACAGATTGCTAATTCCATATTGAATACCTATGCTCTTTACACAGAACTGACAGATCTTTTCTTGATACACACAGGATATCCTGAGCATCAGTCCACACCCAACGAATAGGTAGAGGTCTGATCTTAATATTTCGGAGATGTGACTGCCATCTGAGTGTGGAGGATAACTCATATATCCACAGTGGTATCTCAAGTCAAAGAATCACTATACTCACTCAACCCGAGAAGATTCTTATTAACGTTGGTGTACCATCCATTAAGAATATTTGGTGAGTCATTTGTTAGGCTTGGTGTTCTGACACCAATTCGGATCGTATTTATGTTCGATTCATGAAATCGAGCAATACATTTTTCCATGATATTACTAATTTAAATGGTAGCACCTCTTGTCTTTTATAAGTGTATTCGATCTAATTTCGATTAGATTGAAACTAAATCCGGTTTAGTGATATGTATATATATTAGACAAAGACCCCAAGATTTACAATGTAGCACACAGTTACAATATAATTTGTAATTGACATTGAGAAGTGTCACTATAAGTTGTATATCCTCAATTAAGTTCCTGGTCAAGATTTACTGTAACGACCGGTAGTTTTTACTACTGTATATAGCGGTACTGATACATACGGAATGAAGGTACATAAAATAAATTATGTTGAGACTCAAATATACTTATGGAATGACTTTGGGGACAATCGATAAATTCCTCGAAGTCCCGGGACGAGACTGTACAATGTTCCCCTCCGGACAGCCCGTGGTATTTGGGGCATAACATTTTCATAAGAATTCCGATTTTTATGAATTTTATACCGCCGTAAAGCTAAAATCAAGATCTACAATTTTCCCGTTGAACACTTTCCCAGATTAGGACCAAGAAAAAGTCAAAAATCACGAAATCAGTGAGCTGCTACAGTGACTTCGTGATTGGTCTAGAAATGATGAGGTGGCTTAATCTAAACCACCCAAATTATTCCAAAAATCAGCCCCATATTCTTTAAATAGTACACTGTTCATGAAACCCAAAAATGAATGAAATGAAAATGAAAAAGAGGAGCATAGCCGAGAGAAAGGAAGAAAGGAGAAGAAGAAGAAGAAAGAAAGGAGAAGAAGAAGAAAGAAAGGAAGGATGATTTCTTGTGTTTCTTCAAGCAAGCTCTAATGTTAGTAAGTCACTAACTCCGATTTTTTTGGAAATCTCTAGCATGAATACCCATTTTTTCTCAATTCGAAATTCATGAATCTTAGGACTAGAAATGATGTGTTTTGCATGATTTGCACTACAACAATTATGGCTTTTAGCGTCCAATCTTTTAGCGTCGAAACAACTGTCGACGCAAAAAATCAATTTTAGTGTCGTAATTAATATTCGACGTAAAATATCCAAATTTTAGCGACGAAAATGATTTTCGACGCCAAATATTCAACTTTTTTCATCGAATACACATATCGACGCTAAAAGTATGACTTATTGCGTCGAATATAATTCGACGCTAAATTATTTTAACTATTCCTATATTTTTTCACGTCGACATAAAATTACGACGCTAAATGTTATACTTTTAGCGTTAAAAATTTTATTCGACGCCAAAAACTAGAAATTTAGCGTTGACGAAGTAGCGTCGCTAAAGGTTTATGAAGATTCCACCGACAATCCTTTAATCTTTAGCATCTAAATTTAAGTCGACGCTAAAAATCAGATATTTAGCATCGAAATAGGAGTTTCGACGCTAAAAATCAGGCAATTAGCGTCGAATTTAATGTTTCGACGCTAAAGATAGATTAAAATACTGAATGCCACCAACCCTTCTCCCCCTCTATTTTTTCTCTCATTCTCTTCATTTTCATCCTCTGAAATATGAGAATTTCTCCTCTGCAACCTCACAACTCCCCTAAAAATTTTCAATAAAATTGTAATCAATTTTCCATAAGGTAAATCTTCTTTCATATTTCTTTATTATTTTCAATTTTATGATTATGTTGATTATATACTTTTTGTTAGTAGTTTATGATTCATATATGTAGATTAAGTAAATTAATTACAAAATAGAATTTTTCTGTAAACTATTTAATTTATCAACTAAATATATATATATATATATATATATATATATATATATATATATTGCTTAAATAAATAATTAATGAATTAGTAATGTTGATCAGTGTAATATGATATTTAATAATATATTATTATATTTAGGTATTTTGCTGAAATGGATAGAAATTGGATGAGCTCGCTGGATAGATTGAGTGTTGAATATCGTAATGGAGTGTATGAGTTTATGGAAGTCGCAAAGCAACACATTGATGCAGAAGGTCATGTTCGGTGTCCATGTACAAATTGTTTGAATAGGAAAAGGAAACGGTTAGATGAAGTTCATAATCATTTATACATGCCAAGAATATCACCAACTTACCGTACGTGGATTTATCACGGTGAGCAGTATCATTCTCAGTCACGGTTTATTGATCCGGTGAAGGGAGAAGTAGTTACAATCAACCTGCAAACGATGAGATAACCGATGCTTTGCATGACTTACAAGGTCCACAACTTGGTCATAGTGTCAGTGGTGACATGCCAGTGTTAAATGGAAATGATCAAAATTTATTTAGTGAACTACTTGATGAGGTAAAAAATATTCCATTTGAAGGTGCTGGAATGTCGATCTTGAATTTCGTTGTGAAATTATTACACATTAAAGTGATCAACAGAATGACCAACAAAAGTATTGATACGATGTTAGAGTTACTGGGCCAAATGTTACCGGTTGGAAGTGAATTTCCTAAGTCGTACTACGAGGCAAAGAAAATGTTGCGTGATATGGGAATGGGGTATGAATTCATTCATGCTTGTAAGTTTGATTGTGTATTATTTCATGCCGAGTATTAATCACTTGAATATTGTCCGATATGTGGTGAAAGTCGGTACAAAGTCCGTGGTATGGGGAAGAAAGTGCCTAAAAAGATATTGCGATATTTCCCTTTAACGCCCAGGCTGCAGAGATTGTTCATGTCACGACACACAGCGACTGACATGATGTGGCTGTTGGACAATTATGACCCATAGCGTCACTATTTGTACAGATCATGGTGTTGTTGTACAAATTAACTATGTGACAAAGGAAATTGCTCTTTTATCATTTGTAATTAGATTACCAAGATGTATAAATGATGAAAGGTCCATATGATTAGTTCCGGATTGAGATGATATGAGACAGTATCAATCCACGATGGTTTAATCATTAAATATCCCTAGTCAGAGTATTATCGAGATTGGACATCAATAATGCGTAAAAGACTAGTATTACACTTGTGCGCGTTGTGAGGGCATAACGTCATAGTTCTCATATATTTGGGTATAGGATACTCATGCAAGTGTAGTAGGAGGTTGTGTTTACCGATGGTACGGGAAACAGCTTCGCTCTGGATAGACCCCTCAGAATTCCATTGGTAGTATGACTATGTGTCTATGGAAGTCCGAATCAGGGTAGATGTATTTGGTCTTAATCTGAGACTTGCACCGCTAATACTTGCGACAATCAATATACTTTGGTTTTGGTCATCCAGGGCTTTAACAGGTTCTGTGTACGCCTCTTCTGGGTATATTGAGAATCGTAGTGTATTGGGTGTGATGTCGAGATGGAAGTATCACTCCAGTCATAGTGGAGATGATGATCACGTAGGATACACAACTCATTCTCTTATATGCTGCAGCTATCGGGATATTATGACTAGGTCATGTTTATCCGATTATAGAGACTAGTTACCAGACATCCGATATGTGCTTCGTATGGGGCAAACATAATTCCAGCCCCAGGCCTTGCACGTGACATTAGATGTTGGATCGAAATACGCAATACTACATATACTACGCCTGATATAGATCACATATTCCTGTAAGGATATTTCTGGAGAATTAGGTAGGCATGGCATTTTGCTAGAAGCCAACCTTCTCTTGTAAATCGGTAAAAATGTAGTACTAGGTACGTACGTGTTCGGATAGTCCGACGACCGGATTTACTGCCAACATATCCATGGATCTCATGGGTCGCTTCCCGAAGATTCACCGATGACGTATGACTTGCACTTTATTATCTGGGATTAATTAAATGAGAGAGAATATTAATCTGGGATGATTAAATGAGATAGAAAATTAATCTGTGATTAATTACGAAGATATTTTATATGGGATAAAATATCATTAAAGAGAGAGAACGATTAATTTTGAATTAATCGATAAAATAATATATTCGATATATATACGAAATTGGATTTTGACGCGGAGTTGAAATTAGATTTTAATTCGGGCGAACGAGTTAATTTAGAATTAATTCGTAAGCGATGTGAATAGTGATTTTGCTAGGCATAATTATTTAATTACGTCACAACGGAAAATTCGTTAATTCGGAATTAACGAACCCGAGCCCGGGAGTGTTTGCGGACACACTCGTATTTTGAATCGAGTGGGGCCCACAAGTCACATCAAGCGTCAAATCACTTGTCACTTTGAGTGATGTGACAACTAGTCACTTGATTGAGTGATTGATGTGAGTTGTTGGAAAGTTTTTGATGGCTTGAAAGACATTTATCAATATTTTATTTGGTATTTGACTTTTTTTTTGTATTAGATACACTTAATTTCCAACAACCAAACACTTAACATTTTCACTCTCTCCCTCCTCTCATCTCTCTTGGCCTTAGGGGCCATTTATTCTCTTCTTTGGTTCTTCAAAAACCGTGAGCATGGAAGAAGCATAGTGCAGATTTTGTTGCAAAATCAGAGTGCTAGCACACAAAAGAGTCTTGCGAAGGTGATAGGGAACCGCACCCGTGAGCATGGAATCATCAACCAAAGCTTGGAGCTTGAGAGATCCTTCCATGGCCGAATTTGAGGAGGACAAAAAATGCCATTGCCGAGACTTCAATGGGCTTAAAAAGTTTTGTTCTTCGTCGCATCGCCTCAACCGATCAATGTAAGTATTCCGCAACTTCTTTGATGTATTCACATGTTGTTTCTTGCTTGATAATGATCCTTAGGACCTTAGAGAACCCAACAATGGTATCTTGAGCCAATATTGAGCATGAAACTTTTTAGGGTTCAAATTTGGTAAATTGTATTTGAGCATGATTTGATAAAATTACTTGATTGAGTATGATTAAATGATGTTTAATTGAAGTTTGATTGGATCAATTTCATGAAATTTTATTGGATCAATTTTTCCCCAATTAGAAGGCTTGGCCGAATCTACATGATGCCCTAAGTCTTGGTATTTTTTGTGTTTTTGATCATTGGATGAGTTGGAAAACATTGGGTAATGTTGATTTGTAATTCAATTGGATTGAAAACGAAATCGAATTATAAAACCCCAAAATGTCGTGAGTATAGAAGCATGAAATGGGTTTGATTTTTGATTAAAATGTGTTGGACATGTTTTGATGTAGATGAGCATAATTAATTGTACAAATTTGTGTTTTGGAAATGTTAATTTGAGTAATTAATTATGGCATACACTTTAGGTTAATTAAGTTATGAAATTTGGAATTTTATGATTTAATTAATTGGGCTTGTAAAGTTTTAATTGGGCTTTAATGGGCTTGGTTGTACCAAGATGGGTTTAGGCTAAATTGTTTGGATCCAATTGGGCCCAAAACCATATCCATAAAGTCCAATTATGACTTAATGGACCTTTAAACTTTAATTGGGCCTAATGGGCCTAAATTGGTTTCTTGGGAAATAAGGGTGATTCCTTAAATGAGCTTTGGTATTTGGGTTTGACCCATATTGACCAAAAGTCCATGCCTTAGAAATTAATTAAAAGCCCATTGGACTTTAAATTAAATTAACATTGGATGTTAATCGGGCTTTGAGACCCGTAACAATTAGATTTGGAATCTAAGTCGTAAAGGTACAATAAAGTGTAATATTTAATTTGGAATTAAATATAGAATTAGTTTTAAATAAATATTAAATTGGATTTAATGTTGTAGTTTATAATTCAAGAATTCGTACTTTGAGTACTTATTCGCAAAACGAGTTTGACTCGCACAAAATCAAATCGTTGTTTGAACATTGGATGATCATTAATTATCAGATTAATTAATTGGATTAGATTGATTGATAACATGCTTGTGTGAATACATGGTTGCGATGCATGAATAATGTATATCAGATGGATATTAGATGGGTGGGGCAATTTGGAAATTGTTGTAATAAGTAGAATTTATTAATTGGACCTGCGTGTCCAGCCTATTACCTCATTACTCTTTATTTCTCTTCTCACCTATTCCCCTCAATGTAAATGAGGTTTCTTTAGAAGTGTTATGTAATAGGGTAGAAGTAATACTTGTGCTAGGGGAGAGGAGAGAGAAATGGAGAGATTTGTTCTGGGAACAATGTTTAAGTATCCATCCGCATATCATTATTATATTTATTTATAGCGCCTTATTATGTGTTTAGAATGCATGTTTAAAGGTGTATGATGATGAGACCTTAACAAAGATAATAAATTGGTTGCCAATTGCACGCGAAAAACCCTAAAAATATATTAAGCGTTTTTCCTTCCATTGAGTGATTCTTACTCAAGATCCAAGACTGGCATTGGTTTGTTGGCCAAAGTCAAGGCCTTTGCCCGTCGAGGATGTGTTTGAATCATGAAGGCTTTGTTCCATATTGGTGTCTTGTCCAAGTTGTGATTTGTTGGCCAAAGTCAAGATCACTTCTTGTCCATCGACATTGATTACGAAGCTTTCCATGGTCAATGGGTTCCGCTTAACTGAGATCACTAAGTTTGTTGTGCCAAAGCCAAGGCTAGTTTGATTCAGAGGAAAAAGGTTAGGCAATATATTGGATATATTGGCATATATAAGATATATGTTTCGGACTTGGATGTCCACCTACTGGATCTAGGAATTGGATGGGATCCAATTGATCTTAGAGATATACCTTGTTAATTATCATACAATTTGTTAGCCAAAGTCAAGATTGTGTGTTATTTAACGGGATCCTAGCCCACTAGGAAACAAGGTTTCCCGAGTACTCCACAGAGGGTTAGAGGCTTGCCGAAAAATAGTGGGAGGCAAGTATTAAATTTGCAATATTCATTTAGTTACTTGCCATACACGCTCATTTCAAATATTTCGTCAAATAAATTATTATTAGTTGGACTAATAATTAATGTTGTTTAATTAAACATTTGGACTGTATTCAAACTCTTTCAATTAATAGTTGATTTTATAATTGGATTATAGTAATCAATATAATTGAATTTAACCTATTAAATTATAGTTGATTATATAGTTGACTATAGTAATCATTATATTAAATAGTACCTAAAATCGTTGATTAAATAGTTGGACTATTAGAATCAAGATAATTGAAATATTAGTGTTTAAAAACATAATCCTGGGTGAAAATGTATTTAAACGACTTTAATTTTCAATTGGGAATAAAATATCAGGATGGTCCTGGAAACTAATAAGTTACTTTATTTGATAAAAGAACATATTAGGCCTAAGCCGGAGTTAAGCAAATAGTAGAGCATGATATTTGGAATATTCATGTGATGATAACTTTAGTGCTTAATCCGTTATGCTTGCCAAATAGACTCCTTAATTTCTTAATCAGAACTAAGGATTAGATCCTTAAAGTATGATAATGAAATTGAAGGATCTTCATAGATCTATCCTTAGATCTTAGAAGAACAAATTGCAATAGTAAACTCTGAAGAGTTAATGGCTATACTCTAGGAGACAAAACCAGAGTTTGGAATAAGGCAAGAAGCGCCAAGCGTACCTTACTTCGACATTCCAGAAGGCCAAGGCTTGGCCAAAGGCTTCTGGAGTGTGGAAAAGGGCAAAGGCAAAGTCATTACAGTCTTCTGGGAAGATAAAGGACATATCCCAAGATGTCTGCCTAAATTGTGGCAAACGGGGTCACGGAAGCATGACTGTCGTATGGACAAGGCAGACATGAAGGAATTGAAGAGAGGCAAGGCTCCGACTTCAAAATATGTTAGTCATAAATATGTTCACTACTAGTATTAAAATTGGATTTTAGATACTAATGTGGTACATAAATATGTACTGGTGTGCAGAATCTGTTGATAAGCAGGATACTGACTTCAGATGAGATTGATCTGTGAATCGAAAACGGGATGAGAGTCGTTGTTTTGACCGTAGAGACCTAAGTTTGGGAACTACCCTTCGGGTGTATACTTAAATTAGGAAACTGTTACAATATAACTAGTTTGACTAGAAACATTATCTCTATATCAGGGTTTAACCCGTTGCGGGCATACCTTTATATTCTAGAACACTAAAGTGTTTTATTTTATAAAGATGATATTGAGATAAACCACATTAGATGTAAATAACAGTATTTATATTTTGAATATAAATAAATCTCATACGTATAACATGACAAACTAATAGCTTGAACTGAATTAATTAGTTGAGACTTATATGTGGCATTGTTGTCTGGAATACAATTTAACAAGACTCGTATATCCACACTTTCGAAGAGTGGGTATTAGGACAATTTGACTCTATTCAAATAATGTCTACGAATCTAGTTTATTAGGCAAAGTGCCTATAACGCTTTTTACTTGGTAAAAGTGTAAATGCCATCGAATCTGTTAGCCCTCGTTCATGGTGACGTAAGTGGCCCATATCTAGCTAGGCTAGAGGTGGATATGAATGTTTCGTGACCTTTACGGATGTGCATCGCGTTATGGTTATGTTTTCTTTTGAAACACAATGGAAAACTTTTGATGATTCAAAGAGTTTCGACACGAGTAGACAAACAGATCGGCTAAAGTATTAAACCACACGGTTAGACCATGATGAAAATACTTAAGCAATAAGTTTCTCAATACTTGAAAGAGTATAGTATTCTTTCAATGAGGACTCCTCCCGGAACACACGTTTGACGGTGTGTCCAAACTGAGAAACCGAATTTTGTTGGACATGATAAGGATAATCATGAGTCGCTCTGAGCTACCATTTTCTTCACGGATAGCATAAACAGTGCAAAACTTATTTTGAATAAGGTTCCATAAAATCTGTTTGACAGATTTCATATTAGATATGAACAGGAAAGAAACCAGGTTTTCTCATTCCTGTAATTTGGGATGCTAGGGCATAAGTTTGGATGATACCAAACTAAACCCAAATCGGATAAGTGCCTAAATTGTGGGTTATCCTAGGGAAACCAAAGTATAGTATTTATACAACTCACTAGAGAACAATGTAATTGTTGTTCGCCATGCGGTTTTCCTAAGAGGAATACCTATATGCAGTGGTAAGTGGGAGGAAAGTAAAACTCGATGAAAATCAGAGTAATACTATTCCAGGCACCGATTCCTTAATGGAACACAAATAGTTCATCAAGGATATACCAATAATCTTCGAATACACAAGAACCGCGTAGATCGGAGAGAGTCAGAAAACAACCTGGGTATGGGTTTCTGATCTCACCTCATAAAGATGTCAATCTTATTGAGGAATACGAACTGACTACATATGAGGAAGTGATACAAGGTATCGACTCCCTAATGTGGAAAAGTGCCATGAAATCCGAAATGGATTCCATGTATACCACCCAAGTTTGGAACTAGTTGTTGTACCGCAAGGCATTGTGCCTACTGGTACTAAATGAGTCTTCAAGGAAGACATACATGGAAGGCACATACCAACGTACAAAGCTAGGCTTGTAGCGAAAAGTTATCGTTATCAACATTGTTCGATTACGAGAAACCTTTTACTCGTTGCCATGGTTAAATCCATTTGGATAATGCTTGCTATTGCTGCATGTTTCATTTATGAAATGTGGCAGCTGAATGCCAAAACCTTTCTCTTCCTTAACGAAACCTTTTGGAGGATGTTTACACATCCTCCTGACGGTTTGTGGTACCAAAACAAGCAAACAAGGTTTGCAGGTTATTCGATCCATGGATGGATTGAAGCAAGTATAACATTTTTGGAATTATCATTTTGATGTAATCATAATGGTGTATGATTTAATTCGACGAAAATGATTCTTGTGTATATAAGGAGGTTAGTGGGAGCGCACTGACAATGAATGTCCTATATAATAATGACATATCATTTCTTGGAATGATAATCCCATAAAACAATCGGTGAAACCTTGGCTTTCATGAAAATTCTCCGTGGAATTCTTGGGAGAAACAACCTTTATTCTAGGAATAAAGATCTACTGGGATAGATTTAAAGTTGTTGGTACTCTCCGAGAACTCGTACATTGAAAAATATACGTGACCTGATGTCTCATATACTTTGAGCATATAGAGTCACAATCGGGCCAATCCAAGTGATAGTCATTGGATTGAAGGTTAAGAACATCCTTGAGTATCTTAGAGGAACTAAGGATAATGTCTTATACTATGGAGAAGGAGAACTTGAAATGACTGGGATCACCTCTGCAAGTTTCCTAAACCGATATAAACGAATATAAGTCGTAACAATGGTACTATAAAGTTTGAATAACGGAACAATGAGCTGGAAATCTTCCATGCAAGATACTGTTACCGAATAAATGACCAAAGTGGGTTATTGCTGCAGCTGAGGAAGCAATAGAAGCCATTTGGTCGATAATAAATGTAATTAGATTAGATATAGTTCTGTTAGCAGCTGAGCTAGGCTTCAGCACAAGCTAAAGAATTAATGGTCTCATCATCGATCCAGATATATACTTCAATTATACATCTGATCGTTCGGATCATACATCATGGTGATGTGATGATCGAATAAATCGCATTAGATGATAATAATCATGTAAATTCGGACGAAAACCTTTCCTCAGTAGAATTTTGAGCAAACCGTACATAGTTCGGGTGTAAGACACTTGAGTGACTGACTAAGGCAAAGTGGGAGATTGTTGGACAATATGACCATAGCGTCACTATTTGTACAGATCATGGTGTTGTTGTACAAATTACAACTATGTGACAAAGGAAATTACTCTTTCATCATTTGTAATTAGATTACCAAGATGTATAAATGATGAAAGGTCCATATGATTAGTTCCGGATTGAGATGATATGAGACAGTATCAATCCCCGATGGTTTAATCATTAAATATCCATAGTCAGAGTATTATCGAGATTGGACATCGATAATGCGTAAAAGACTAGTATTACACTTGTGCGCGTTGTGAGGGCATAACGGCATAGTTCTCATATATTTGGGTATAGGATACTCATGCAAGTGTAGTAGGAGGTTGTGTTTACCGATGGTACGGGAAATAGCTTCGCTCTGGATAGACCCCATAGAATTCCATTGGTAGTATGACTATGTGTCTATGGAAGTCCGTATCAGGGTAGGTGTATTTGGTCTTAACCTGAGACTTGCACCGCTAATACTTGCGACAATCAATATACTTTGGTTTTGGTCATCCAGGGCTTTAACAGATTCTGTGTACGCCTCTTCTGGGTATATTGAGAATCGTTGTGTATTGGGTGTGATGTCGAAATGGAAGTATCACTCCAGTCATAGTGGAGACGATGATCACGTAGGATACAGAACTCATTCTCTTATATGCTGCAGCTATCGGGATATTATGACTAGGTCATGTTTATCCGATTATAGAGACTAGTTACCAGACATCCGATATGTGCTTCGTACGGGGCAGACACAATTCCTGCCCCAGGCCTTGCACGTGACATCCGATGCTGGATCGAAATACGCAATACTACGTATTCTAAGTCTGATATAGATCACATATTCCTGTAAGGATAATTCTGGAGAATTGGGTAGGCATGGCGCTTTGCTAGAACCAACCTTGTCTTGTAAATCGGTAAAAACATAGTACTAGGTACGTACGTGTTCGGATAGTCTGACGACCGGATTTACTGCCAACATATCCGGGGATCTCATGGGTCACTTCCCGAAGATTCACCGATGACGTATGATTCGCACTTTATTAATCTAGGATTAATTAAAATGAGAGAGAATATTAATCTGGGATTAAAATTAAAATGAGAGAGAAAATTAATCTGGGATTAATTAGAGAGATATTTTATCTGGGATTAAAATATCATTTAAAGAGAGAGAATGATTAATTTGGAATTAATCGATAAAATTATATATTCGATATATTATACGAAATTGGATTTCGACGCGGAATTGAAATTAGATTTTAATTCGGGCGAACGACGAGTTAATTTAGAATTAATTCGTAAGCGACGTGAATAGTGATTTTGCTAGGCATAATTATTTAATTACGTCGCAACCGAAAATTCGTTAATTCAGAATTAACGAACCCGAGTCGGGAGTGTTAGTGTTTGCGGACGCACTCGTATTTTGAATCAAGTGGGTCCCACAAGTCACATCAAGCGTCAAATCACTTGTCACTTTGAGTGATGTGACAACTAGTCACTTGATTGAGTGATTGATGTGAGTTGTTGGAAAGTTTTTGATGGCTTGAAAGACATTTATCAATATTTTATTTGGTATTTGACTTTTCTTTTTTGTGTATTACAACTTAATTCCAACAACCAAACACTTAACATTTTTACTCTCTCCCTCCTCTCATCTCTCTCGGCCTTAGAGGCCATTTCTTCTCTTCTTTGGTTCTTCAAAAACCGTGAGCATGGAAGAAGCATAGTGCAGATTTTGTTGCAAAATCAGAGTGCTAGCACACAAAAGAGTCTTACGAAGGTGATAGGGAACCGCACCCGTGAGCATGGAATCATCAACCAAAGCTTGGAGCTTGAGAGATCCTTCCATGGCCGAATTTGAGGAGGACAAAAACTGCCATTGTCGAGACTTCAATGGGCTTAAAAAGTTTTATTCTTCGTCACATCGCCTCAACCGATGAATGTAAGTATTCCGCAACTTCTTTGATGTATTCACATGTTGTTTCTTGCTTGATAATGATCCTTGGGACCTTAGAGAAACCCAACAGTGGCATCATGAAAAGAGGATCGGTGCGGATGGCATACTTAGACATCCTGCGGATGGAACCGAGTGGAAGGAATTTGATGACAACTCTTATAGCATGGGCCCGTTTCGCTGAGGACCCCCGTAATGTCAGGTTAGGTCTTGCCTCTGATGAGTTTAACCCATTTGGGAATATGTACAACTCTTATAGCATGTGGCCCGTTATTGTTATTCCATACAACTTACCTCCATGGAAATGTATGAAGGATCCGTTCATGTTTATGTCATTGCTTATCACTGGTCCACGTTCCCCTGGTAAAGATATGAATATTTACTTGAGACCATTGAACGAGGAGTTATAAACATTATGGAATATGGGTGTGCATATCTATAATGCAGCTTCCGAGCACTATTTTCATATGCATGCCACATTATTATGGACCATTATTGATTTTCCAGCTTATGGTTCATTATCTGGATGAGCACTAAGGGATACATGGCATGTCCAGTTTGTGCGGGTCAAACACCTTCGCAACGATTACGGAATAAAATAGGATACACAGGGCACATGATATTTCTTTTATTGAGTCATCCTTGGCAGATGAGTAAATTATTTAACGGTCAACATGAACCTCAGAGTATGCCCAGTCCATTGTCTGGATTCGACATACTTTTCCAACATCAACATCTCAGAGACAGCACACCAGGTAAACATCCTAATAATAGAGATAAAAATCGAAAACGCTTACCTGAAGAGTTGAATTGGACAGGAAAGAGTATTTTCTTTGAGTTAGAATATTGGGGGACTCTGAGTTTGCGACATAATTTGGATGTAATGCATATAGAAAAAAACATTTGTGAGAGTTTAGTGGGCAAACTATTCAATATTCCGGGTAAGACAAAAGACACTGTAAATGCTAGATTGGACCTACAAGATCTTAGAATTCGCAATGAATTGCATTTACAAGTCACTTCTCGAGGTCTTATTAAGCCACCTGCTAGTTATGTGCTCCCTCAATCGGAGAGAAAATCATTCTGTGATTGGCTGAAAATGGTTAAATTCCTGATGATTATGCATCGAATATTGGGCGTTGGGTCAGAGATGATACAATAACGGGATTAAAGATTCACGATTGTCATGTGCTTCTCGAGATTCTCCTTCCTGTTGGCATTCGACCTTATCTCCCCCTGAATGTATGCGACGTTATACTTGATCTATGTGGCTTCTTTAAACAATTATGTCAGAGGACATTAACCAAATCTGTTATTGACGAACTTGAGCAAGGAATCGTGATAATCATATGCAAGCTGGAGCGAATTTTGCCACCCGCTTTTTTTGATGTGATGGTACATCTTGCCGTGTATTTACCGGCTGAAGCTAGGAAGAGAGGTCCTGTCCATTACAGATGGATGTATCCCATTGAGCGGTACTATATATACAGTTTGATATATTACATTCTTAAATTTTTACTGTGCATTGAATTTATTATTAATGAAAACTTGTTGTCATATCTGCAGGGCTTTGGGAGATTACAAACAATATGTGAAAAAAAAGGCGCACCCTGAAGGGTCAATAGCTGAAGCTATTGTAATAAGTGAAGCAATAACATTTTGTTCGATGTACATGCAGAACATTGAAACTCATTTTAATCGTCGGCCACGAAACTATGATGGAGATGGAAGTAATAAGCAAGATATCACAGTGTTCCGTCAAAATTGCAGACCATTTGGAGCAGTAGGTGTCAAATTACTAACTTTTGAGGAAGTTCAACATTAGCATTGGTTTATATTGAGTAATTGTGATGAAGTGCAACCGTATTTAACGTAAGTTTTTTTGGTGCATAACTATAGTATTTTTGCCATACATTAACCTAACTCATTTTTGTAGGCAACATATAACAATGCTACAATGTGGTGGTGACCATAACGTTGGTGGAACACACAAAAAGAATTTCCTAAATGGTTTGAGACAACGGTAAGGCCTAACATTTTATATTTATTTTTATCCGAACATTAAATATTTTAGTTTGTTATATTAACACATATATTTCTCTCATTGTTATATAAACAACCAAGTGCAAAATGGTCAATTGGAGTCGTCATCCTCGTTGGTTTCTTTGGCTTATGGGCCTCAAAAGCAGACTTATGAATACAATGGATGCATTGTCAACAGAGTTAGATTTCATACCGAACAACGAGATGTTACTCATGTGACTCAGAATTATGGAATTGTAGTCCAAAGAGAACACGACTAAGATATTATTGACTTCTACGGAGTGTTGCAATCAGTCATTGAGTTGATATATAGACCCAGACGACATATTGTGCTATTCGAATGCAAGTGGTTTGACACAAATGCCAGAAAGAGGAGAATTCAAGTTAGTAATCATCTAACGTCAATTAATGTTCAACGTTTTTGGTACAAGAATAATCCATACATTTTTTTGTACCCAAGCACGTTTAGTGATATATATATCTGATCCAAAGTTAGGAACTGGATGGATGGTGGTAGAAAAGTTACAACATAGGGGCATTTGGGACACGCAAGAGAAAGATAGTGTTGACATATCAGATGAAACACAAGAAGGCTTCGGCAACTTCGAAGTTCCTAAACAGATATTTTATGTACCAACTGTCACTGTTCCTGAAAATATCACAATAACTCGAGATAGTACAGACGTTGAGATAATTCCTCATTCTGATGTTAGCGTGGAAGTAGCCAGTGAAGAAGAATTTGACACTGAAGATGACTTCGATTCCAGTCACGAATCCTCAAATACCGAAGATAATAGTGATTAATGAAGTTAGTGTAAGATGTGATTGATGAATAATTTTTATTATTATAATGTATGGTTGTTGTTTTGAATTATTATTTAAATATGGTTGAAAGATTGTCATCATTATTAATAGTATAATTATCATATTATTGTTAATATTATTTTTAATGGTAGTAATTTAGCGTCGAAATAGAATAGTCGACGCTAAATGTCTACCATTTAGCGTCGAAATAATAATCGACGCTAAATGTATGACATTTAGCGTCAAAAACTCTTATCGACGCTAAATGTTATACTGTTAGTGTTGATGTTATATATTTCGACGCTAGCTACAAAAATTAAAATTCCCCAACAAATAACCCTAATTTTTTAATTAGCCGCCTACTTTTTAGCGTCGAAAACGCTAAAAGAATTAATTTCGACGCTAAATGTCCATTAAATCCCTAAAACCAGTCCAACCACTCTCTTCTTCAGCAAATTCATCGACTTTACAGGTAAGTCTCATTACTTGTTGTTTGGTTTTGTTGTTTTCATTTGCTGTGTTTAGTTATTTTCTGCAATACAATATATATTTGATTTTGTTGTTTCATTTGCTGTGTTTAGAGTTGGGTGTTTTAAGAATTGAGTTTAGGTTGGTGATGAAATGATGCCGAGCTTCAAATTTTTTGTAAAAAAATATTTAGTTGTGTTGGAGGGAATTGGAATGAACTAATATGCAAGGGAATTGGAACTCTGAATTCATCATTATATGAATAATTTCATTGATGAATTCAGACTTCCAATTCCCATGAACCGGATAGGGAAGGTTTTGGAACTAGAAAAGGTGTGTGGTTTGGTATTGATAATCATGGGAACACAATTTATTCTTTCCAAATTATCCAGTTGGTTCTCTGTACCACTGGGATCACAGTATGAAGAATTTAAAGCCGAGTTTAATATGTTGTGCCGCTTGGAGACTGTGGACGATTTTGAGCATCAGTGGTGCAAGGTCGCGAGGCATTTGCTGCTGTTCTATCCCAAGAATAGCATCATTTAATGATGATGATAATGATGTTATACTTTGATGATGATGATGATGTTATACTTTTATGATGATGATGAATTTGATGATGATAATTTGATGATGATGATGATACTTTGATGATGATGATGGTTGTTATACTTTGATGATGATGATGAATTTTATGATGATAATTTGATGATGATGATGATGAGTAGACTTTGATGATTATGATGGTTGTTGATGATGAATCTGAATTTGATGATGATGCTACTTTGATGATGATGATGAATTTGATGATGCTAATGCGATGAGTTTTTACAGATGGCACCAGGAAATCGCAGACGGGCTACTACTACTCCATCTACATCAGCAAGGACAACTAGCCCTTGTGGAGTCTCTGCCAGCACAGGTGAGTCCAGTACAGAGAAGGGTCGAGGACGCACCCGTGGCCTGAGGTTGGCTAAGTATGTTAAGGCTCACAGCCGTATCCGGATTGAGATATCAGATGCTGGACACAGTCAAGTCGGACAACATAATTCAGCGTTTACTACAGCCATATGAGCTACAACTCAATTTGAAGCTCCCCAAAAATACGTTTCTTGGAGAAAGATACCATGGGAGACGAAAATCAACCAGCTATTCTCTTCGTTACTTGTGAGTTTCCGTACGGTATTAAGTTTTCGATATTGTTTATTAGTTAACATTTTTATTTTATACTTATTTTTACTCGGTTGCTATTCATGTAGGAGTGGTTCGACTTCGATCTGACCAAAGTGAATGTCCAACAATATATTGACTACCACATGGGGAAAAGTTATAAAGATTATAGGATAAAAGTCCTGAAACCAATATTCGACGAACATGGACCTTCAGATGCTCCACAACACAAGCCTGATTTTATAGAGGAGCAAGACTGGACATTCTTATGTGAGCTTTGGTCTAGCAAAAAACACGAGGTAAATTTGAAATAAACGGAAATTTATAATTGTCTTTGTTTTCGGTACTTACAGTTTTGGTAAATGCAGGATAAATGTCACGCAAATGCAGAAAAATGAAGTCACTTGCGTTTTAACCACCGTGGAGGTTCGAAGCCATTTATCCAACATCGTGCCGAACATTCTGAGGTAAATATATCCTAACGTAAAATATAACAGTTCATTATTTTTACTAATGTGGAATAATATTGAATTTATTTTCTGTTTATAACAGAGTAGCACAAGTGAGGTGCAATCATTTCCAGATTTTTTCCGTGTGACGCATTACAATGAGAAAAACAAATGGATAAATGAAGAAGCCGAACGCTGCTATGTAAGTTTCAGTTTTTAAAATAAAATAATTAATATTATATTTGTTAATTTTTTTTCTCAAATTGTAATATTAACTTATTTTTTTGAAACAGAACGAAATGATGGAACTCCAACATCAAACTCAAGACATAGGGTCCGACCCGATACCAGATGAGCAGTTGTCGCAATTGGTTGTCAAGAATCAGACAACTTACAATGTTGGCCTTGGCACTCGTAAGAAGCCGACGTCATCTCCACGCAATACTGTTAATTCAGACAATGCCTCCTCTCTTCGAGACCAGTTAGTCACCACCCAAGACCGGCTAGCCACCACCCAAAACGCCTAACCACCACCGAAGACCAGCTAGTCACCACTCGAGACGAGCTAAAGAAGACTAAGGAGGAGTTACAACAGGTCAAGGTTGACCACGAGAAGAAGATGGAGCAGTTCGAACAGCAAATGCGGGTTTTCCAACAGATGTTGGAGGCATCAATCAGTCAGGGTGCATCGGGCTCGAGCGTCCCCCAATCACAGTAGCAATAAATTTTATATTTGATTTTGTATAAATATTTTGAACAAATAGTATTAATATAATATGTATATTTTCTTAAAAAAATTTCAATATAATAATTATTATAATATTTCGTAATTCTGTTATTAATTAGAATTTTTTTTCAATTAAATTAAATATTAAATTAATGGTTTTAGACCAAAAAGAAGTAAATTAATAATTTTTTTAAAAAAACACATTTTTTAACTATTTTCATCGAAATAGTCGACGCTAAATGTATTTTTGGCGTCGAAAATTTCGACGCAAGTAGTTAAAAATCACCGCTGTAAGTATACAAATATTAATTTTTAATATACTTTAGCGTCGAAACGTTTCGACGCTAAAAGTCAAACTTTAAGCGTCGAATTATTTCATCGCCAAATCGAACCTATAGCGTCAGAAAATTTAATTTAGCATCGAAATAAATTGGACGCAAAATATAGTTTTTAGCGTCGAAGTTCTTTTTTTCGACGCTAAAAGTTATTCTCGTCGACATTTCGGAGTCCAATTTTTACGTCTAATTAATTCGACGCTAATTCTCTTTTGCGTCGAAACTATGGATTTTGGCGTCGATTATTTATGACGCTAAAGGGTATAATTTTTGTAGTGTTGGTTAATCTAAGTGTCTATTTATGCATTGATGATATTATGAATGAGCATTAATTTGATTCAAACGCAAAATTTTGAGGATGGGTCACCAAGGCCGAAAACTTGAGGGGGGATGAGAAGCTTGACTTTTATGGTTTGGTTGTATTATAATTAATGTGTGTGATGATACATTGTGGTTTGTGTGTTGGAATAGATTTATCAAACTGGATAATGGATTTGGTGCTTGGCCAAATTTAGTTAAGGTTGAGAGCTTTGATGTTGTGATTTGGTAAAGTTATAAGCATGAGTTTGGTGTTTAAAATAATGGTGATAAGCATGTATAGATGAGATGTGGCCGAATATTGCCTAAATGGAGGACGTGGTTGGATTTTCTTAATTGTTGAGAAGTAAAGAATGGTTGTGTTGAGGAAATTAAGCATGCTTTATAGGTTATGAAAAGTACTTATAATATTACAAATTCTTTTATGGGTCATTGGATAGGAAGAATTAAATGAGAAGGTGAAATAAGAAAGTTAATTAATGGTGTTGAGTTAGGACTGTTGGACAATTATGACCCATATCGTCACTATTTGTAAAAGACATTGTGGTTTTTGTATAAATTAACTATGTGATAATGGAAATTGCATTTTATCATTTTGTAATTTGATTACTTTAATATATAAATGATAAAAGTCCTTATGATTAGTTCCGGATTATTAGATATGAGACAATATCAATCCATAAAGGTTTAATCATTAAATATCCATAGTTGTAGTATTATCGAGACTGGACATCGATAATGCGGAATAGACTAGTATTGCACTTGTGCGTGTTATGGAAGCGTAGCAACATAGTTCTCATATATTTAAGTATTAGATACTTATGCAAGTGTGAAAGGAGGTTGTGTTTACCAATGGTACGGAAACAGATTCGCTCTGGATAGACCCCGCAGAATCCCATTGGTAGTATGACTATGTGTCTATGGGAATCCGCATCAGGGTAGGTGTATTTGGTATTAACCTAAGACTTGCATCTCTAGTACTTCGACAATCAATATGCTTTGGTTTTGGTCGTCCAGGACTTTAACAGGTTCTGTGTAAGCCTCTTTTGGGTTTGTTGAGAATCATAGTGTATTGGGTGTGATATCAAGACGGAAGTATCACTTCAGTCATATGGAGATGATGATCACGCTGGGATACAGAACTGGTGCTCTAATTGGTTGCAACCATCGGGATAATATGACAAGGTCATGATTATCTGATTAAAGAGACTAGTTGCTTGTGATCCGATATATGCTTCGTATGGGGCATACAATATTCCAGCCCCAGGCCTTGCATGTGACATCTGATACTGGATCGCAATACGTAATACTACGTATACTACGCCTGACATAGATTGTATATTCCTTTAAGAATATTTCTGGAGAATTGTGTAGGCACGGTGCTTTGCTAGAAGCCAATCATGTCTCGTAAATCGGTAAAAATGTAGTACTAGGTACGTACGTG
Organism: Zanthoxylum bungeanum; assembly: GCA_019454045.1. Taxonomy (NCBI): domain Eukaryota; kingdom Viridiplantae; phylum Streptophyta; class Magnoliopsida; order Sapindales; family Rutaceae; genus Zanthoxylum; species Zanthoxylum bungeanum. The sequence continues at coordinate 116,469 of SKCR01032264.1, forward strand.
TTCAGATAGTCCGACGACCGGATTTACCGCCAACATATCCAGAGATCTCATGGGTCGCTTCCCGAAGATTCACCGATGACGTATGATTCGAACATAATTAATCTAGGATTAATTACGGAGAGATTTTATCTAGGATAAAATACTATTTGAAGAGAGAGAACAATTAATTTGGAATTAATCGATAAAGTAATATATTCGATATATTAAATAATTTGGGCGAACGAGTTAATTTAGAATTAATTCGCTAGTGACGTGAATAGTAATTTTGCTAGGCATAATTATTTAATAAAATTTGATTTAATTACGTCGCAACGGAAAAATTCGGTAATTCGAAATTAGCGAATCCGAGCCCGTGATATGTTGCGGGCCCACTCGGATTTTGAATCAAGTGGGGCCAACAAGTCACATCGCTAGTCACATCATTAGTCACTTCAAGTGATGGAAGTCTTGTCACCTTTTTGGTGATTGACATCTAGTCATTTTGAGTGATGGGAGTAGTTGAGAGACTTTAATGTAATTTTCCCTCCAATTTTAATTAAGCTTTTTGGAAAAGCATATACCAAAAATTGTGTGAGACTTTTGGCATAAGTTTTTGAGGAAAAACAAAACACAAATAAGAAAGCTCTCTCTCCCTCTCCATCTCTCTTGGCCGAATTCTTCAAGAACTAAAGGGAAGATTTTGTTGCAAAATTTTCCTTAGCTAGCACTTAAAGTAACATACAAAGGTGATAGGGAAACCAACCCTTGAGCTTGGAATTAACATCAAAGCTTGGAGATTTTTCTTAAGGAGCAAAAGTTTTGTTCTACGCACATCCAAAATCCGATCTTTGTAAGTATGTTTCCGCCGTACTTCATTATGTATTCTCATTTATTTCATTGCTTAAATTGATCTTGTGACACTTTAGAAACCCAACAATGGTATCATGGAGCTTATTTGAGCATGAAATTTGATTATGGTTTATATACTAAAATTTGGGTATTTTTGATTTGAGCATGTTTTAATCAAATTGTTTGTTTGAGTATGCTTGTAGGTTGATAACTTAGAGTTATGCATGATCAATTTTATGAAAAATTAATTGGATTAATTTTGCCCAATAAACTTGGCTTTGCCGAATGTAGTATAGTACCCTAGGTCATGGTGATTTTTTTTTGAATCATTGGATGTGTTTGAAAGACATGTGATATATTGATTTATGGTTTAATTGGATTGAAATCGGAATCGGATATAAAATCCCTACAAATGCCGTGAGCCTTAAAGCATGAAAATGACTTGATTTTGTTTCAATAATGTTGGACATGTATTGATTATGAATAAGCATGATTAATTGATTAGATTAGTATTTTGGAAATGTTAATTTAAATAGTTAATCATGGCTAAGCACTTTAATTAATTAAATAATGATATTTGGAATATTAAAATTTAATTAGTTGGGCTTAATTTAAAATTGGGCTTATAATGTTGTATTTGGACCTAATGGGCTTGGTTGGGCCAAGTTGGTTTATGACAATTGGATTGGATCCAAATTGTGCCTAAACCATTCCATTAAGTCCAAATATAACAAATGGGCCTTTTATGTTTAATTGGGCCTAATGGGCCGAAATTGGTTTCTTGGAAAATAGAGTGATTCCTTAATTGGGCTTTGGTATTTGGGTTTGACCCATATTGACCAAATTCCATGTCTTAAGAAATTAATTGGAAGCCCATTGGACTTTAATTAAATGACATTAGATGTTAATTGGGCTTTGAGACCCATTTAGATTAGATTTGGAATCTAAGTCGTAAAGGCACATTTAAAAGTGTAATTATTTAATTTGGAATTAAATAAAGAATTAGTATTGAATACGAATTAAATTAGATTTAAATTGTAGTTCGATATAATTCAAGAATTCGTACTTCGAGTACTTATTCTTAAACGAGTTGGACTCCCGCAAATCAAATCGTTGTTTGAACATTAGATGATCACTTTGTTCAAAGATTAATTAATTGGATTAGATTGATTGAATAACATGCTTTGTGTGAATACATGGTTGTGTTGAATGAATAATGTATATCAGATGGATATTAGAAGGGAAAGGGCAATTTTGGAAATTGTTTTAAATTTAGAATTTATTAAATTGGACCTGCGCGTCCAGCCTTATCTCTCGATTCTTTGTAATTCTCTTCTCACCTAATTCCCCTCAATGCTAATGAGGTTTCTTTAATTGTATTAGGTAATTGGGTAGAAGTCAGAACAGTGCTAGCCGGGGAGAGGAAATGGAGTGATTTGTTCTAGGAACAATATGTGAGATATCCATCCGCATATCATTATTAATTTATTTACCCCACCTTATTATGCTTTTAGAATGCATGCTTAAGGGTGTATGATGAGACCTAATCAATGATAATAATTGGTTGCCAATTTACGCGAAAAACCCTCAACAAATATTAAGCATTTTCCTTTCATTGAGTGATTCTTACTCAAGATCCAAGATTGGCACTGGTTTGTTTGCCAAAGTCAAGACCTTTGTCCATCGCGGATCTATTTGAATCATGAAGGCTTTGTTCCATATCGTTTGTCTTGTCCAAGTTGTGATTTGTTGGCCAAAGTCAAGATCACTTCTTGTCCATCGACATCGATTACGAAGCTTTCCAAAGTCAATTGGTTCCGCTTAACTGGAATCATTAAGCTTGTTGTGCCAAAGCCAAGGCTTAGTTGATTCAGAGGAAAAATGTTAGGAAAATATATTGGATATATTGGCATATATATTGTATATATGTTTCGGACTTGGAGGTCCACCTACCAGATCTAGGAATTGGATGAGATCCAATTGATCTTAGAGATCTACCTAGTTAAATATCATACAGCTTGTTGGCCAAAGTCAAGGTTGTGTGTTATTTAACAGGATCCTAGCCCACTAGGAAACTAGGTTTCCCGAGTAATCAATAGAGGGTTAGAGACTCGCCGAAAAATAGTGGGAGGCTAGTATTGAATTTGCAATTTCGTTCAAATACTTAGCTTTACGCGCTTTCAAATTATTTCGTCAATTATATTTATTAGTTGTACTAATATTTTATTATTTTTCTTGTAATAGTTAGACTGTACCCTACATCGTTAATTAAATAGTTGGACTATTACGATTAAGATGACAGGAAAGTTAAACATTATGTATATTGTCATGGGCGATAATGTCTTTAATGACACAAATTTTCAAGACTGGGATATGAATCTCAGGATTGTCCTGGGATCAGTGAAGTTACTCTATACCATAGAGAGACCTCTTGGGCGTAAGCCCCGACCTGATCAGTTGCTTGAGCTAGAGCTTTGGAAGACTCATAGCGATGACAACTCAACTGCTCAATCGGTAATGCTTGCTGCTATGACTCCGCAATTCCATCATCAGAACAAGGGATTGGATCCCTATGAGATGATGGCGAAGTTGCATGATCTTCATCAATCTAATCTTAGATCGCAAAGATATGAGTTGCAGAAGAAGCTCTTCCGCGCTCGCATGTCAGAGGGTACGTCTGTTGAGCACAATGTGTCACAGATGATTGCTGACATTGAGCGGCTGGGATAGATGGGCATTGTCTTCGAGGCTGAGACTTTAGTATATTTCATCTTACAGTCTCTCCCCGACACTTGGAGTGGGTTCATCATGAACTACAATATGATGAACCAAGAACAAACTCTTAGAGAGTTGATGTCCACACTGCGCGAAGCAGAAAATAGCTCCTAAAGGGCAAGAAGTGCGAGGCACACTTCGCTTCAACATCTCAGACTCTGAGGGCTTGGCCCAAGGCGACTGGAGGTGTAAAGAAGAAGAAGAAGAAGAAAGGCAAGGCCAAATCATCAAAACCTTCTGGGAAGGGTAAGGACAAATCCCAAGATTTATGTTTACAGTGCGGCAAGCGGGGTCACTAGAAGCGTGACTGCCGCGAGTACAAGGCACACATGAAGGAAATCAAAGCTCGCAAGGCACCGGCTTCGGGTATGTTTGTTATAGAAATAAATATGTCTACTACTAGTTTTTAAAAATTGGATTTTTGATTCTGGTTGTGGTACTCATATATGTACTGATGTGTAGGATCTGCAGATTAGCAGGAGACTAGCCTCATGAGAGATTGACCTCCGCGTTGGAAATGTGACACGAGTCGCCTGTAGGCACTGTATTTTTGCATGTAAGTCCCTATGATGAGTCTCATTTAGAGGCACTACCTTTTAAGTCGCGGAAGTCGCGGGAAACGGACGTCAGAAGGGAAGAGTCAAGAATTGACACATTTTTGGAATTAATTCGTTTGTTTATGCTCCGGGTTTTTTTGTTGAACTTCCGTTTTAAAGCACTTAAGCCCAAAAAACCCCGCAAACCACTTAACATTGGCCCAAAACCCTTGAAACCACACCAAGCCCACCACCAAAAGCCAACCACACGCCCACTATTAACCCACACGGGCCCAAGCCCACTTGAAACACATCAAAATTAATAAAATGCATATTTAACAAATGGGGAATTAAATAAAATCTAAAAATCATATACCAAATTAAAATATATATCAAATAAAATCATGCCTAATTAAAATCAATCAAGTATATTATATTCCTAACTAAACAAATCTCATGCCTAAACAAAACAAATTAAATATATCATATTCCTAATTTAGCCAAGACATGTCCCCCAATCAAATATTAGACTTTCCTTGTAAGACACTAATTGATTCCTTCCTTTTCAAATAAGGAGAAGCCATAGCCTTTGTTTATAAAAGAAACCCAATTCCAACCCTTCACACCTCCTAGCTCAATCTCATAAACAAAACACAAAGAAAATAACCATGAACCTCTCGGCCACTCTCTCTATCTCTCCCCTCACGACAAACCCTAAACCTAACAAACCACACACTGCCTCACAAATAACTCCACAGTCTGGCGACTCCACTGGGGATAGAGAATCAGCCCTGAAATAATGTCTTGTAATATTATGATTTGTGCTTTAAGTTAACCGTTCCTATAGTGGGTTGAAAGGGGTTTAATCAAAGGCACTTTTAAGGCTAGGTAATGGTTTGGTGTCTTCCTTCACTCACTACCTTTCTATAAGGAAAAGCTGTGAAGGCACCTAGATAATCATCTACTCGTAGCTTACTGTGATGGACTAATTTGGAGGACTTGTTGTTTATTCCTGCCACCAAACGATAAGAGCCTAAGAGGCTTGGGTATTTAAGAGAGTTCGCTCCACCCTCCCTCTGTGGAATTTACAACGGAAATCCATTTGACAGTCAGTCACACACCATAACTCGTTGGCACATACCTTAGTGTATAAAAAAAGGTGCGCTCATTTGGTCGCTCGGACCCTTGAGTGGGGAGACATAGTTGTGGGTAATCCTTCGTCAGTGAGAGCCTTTGTCCACACCTCTGTAAACCCACATGTGAACCTTAGTCATAGAACTAATAATAATTATTTACTTGTGCTTGTGTTTGGGAACATGGTCGTTTGGATTCATTCGGACCTTTTGTCATGAGGTATGGGCTTGTTGGGCCATTTAAATTGGGACAAGAACATATCTTATGATGATTGGGTCAAAAAGCCTCTAAAACGCTAATGGGCCATTATATACTTGTGTTTGGAACATTGTCGTTTGGATCCATTAGGACCTTTTGTCATGAGGTATGGGCTTGTTGGGCCATTTAAACTGGGACAAGAACGTATCTTATGATGATTGGGCCAAAAGCTTCTAAAATGCCAATGAGCCATTATATGTTTGTGTTTATGAGCATTATCATTTGGATACGGTTGGACTTCTTGCCATGAGATGTGAACTTGTTGGGCCATTTAAACTGGGACGAGTTCACTCCTATGACAGTTAGCCTAAAAGCTTCTAAAATGATGATGGGCCGATTTGTGTGAAAATTTTAATGAGTTGATATATTCCTTGTATCACATGCATCTCATTCATCTCATGCATACATATATCCTGTTAACACCCTATATGTCTATAAAAGACATCATAGATTCCCGTTGGGTTAGGGAAGATGGGAGACTCACTAAAAGACCAGTAACAAATATGAGTACATCTGATAACAAGGTATCCCGGATAGATAAGTTGGAAAATGGTTTCGCCAAGATTACCGAACAATTGCAAGCCTTGACTACTGCCATGGCAAATATGGCTGTGCCCTGTGCTGGGGGAAACTCTGAGAATTTAAGATGTGAGGAGCCTCCAAATAGGTTGGGGGATGACATCCCTACTTTTGATGATGATATGGCTGAATATGACGCTAGGAGAATAGTCGGGTCTCAGGCCGAGATACAAAAACTCCTTGACCAGGTAGAGTCCGTTACCCGTAAGATGAAGGGTAAGGACGAAGACTTACTAGACTATGATGCAATGACCTTCGAAGAACAGTTGCCAGCTCAGTTCAAGATGCCGGATTTGGCTAAGTTCAACGGGAATGGGGATCCGAGGGTCCATCTCCGTCAGTATGTTTCAGTTATGAGTTCAGTGGGTTTATCCAAGCCTCAAGTGCAGAAAATGTTTGGGATGTCACTTGAGGGAGCGCCCGTGGTATGGTACCATGGCCTTGAGAGAAAAGTCAAGGAAGATTGGAGGGAATTGGCAGATGCCTTTATAAAACAGTATGTCACAGACCTGAAGATTGACTTGTCGCTCCGCGACTTGGAAAATACCAAGCAGAAGCCGGAGGAAAGCTTCAAAGACTAAGTGGATCGCTGGAGGAGCCAGCTTCTGAAAATTCAGACTCGGCCCTCAGAGAAGGACCAGATCAAAATGATCATCAAGGGCACCAAACCCTCTATTTACAGCAAGCTGAAGAGGATGACCTCCATGATTGGCGACTTTCGACAGTTGAGGGAGACTGTCATGGATATTGAAGAAGAAGAAGCTGAGAACAGAAAGTTCTATGGCCAGAATATGAGGACTTTTGGGGGGGGGGGCATTCTGAGACCAAGCCCGCTGCTGCCGAGGTTGCTGCCATCAAGAACCGGCGTTTCTCCAACATGGGAAGACCTTTGTCCAAAGTGCTTGAGAAGTTGACAAGGCAAGGATTCTTAAAACCCTTGGAGCCTAAACCACGTCCAAATCCCCCACCACCACATCTAAAAATCAACCGCTACTGTCACTTCCACCAGAAACACAACCATGATACTGACAGCTGTCCCCGCCTCCGGTATGAAATTCAGGACCTCATTGATGCCCACAAAATACCCGATCCTGAAAAGAACAGCCTAGCACACACCAACCCTCTACGAAATTATCACTCTGTTCCCCCACCCACTTACATGATCAACTCTGGCCTGCCCGAAAGCTTTGTCCTCCAAACTCTCAACCTCCCAGTTTCTTCCATGAGGATAGAGGATGACAGCAGTGAAGAACCATAGGCCGAGGAAGAAGGAAATGCTGCGAATAATGAAACTGTTCTTTCTGGTTATTTTCTGCATTTTTAATAAAGACATCGACTTCGTCTACTTGTTTGAACCTTTTCCTGAATAATAATAAAGATATCCATTTTGCTTACTTGCCTGAGTCCTTTCCTTTCAATCTGCATGACATGAGTATATTTGACAAAAGCATTCAACCCTGATACCATGATATTCAACGACACTTAGAACATGGGGGATTCCCGAAAGAAGTAAGCAGAAAAGACAGAATAACCGTTCAGTAATGAGAAATGGAGCAGTGAGACTGTCAGACTTGGAAGGGAATGAGTTCACCGAGCTGATCAATGTTGACAGATTGAAGCAGTACTTTGCCTGAGGAAGAGAAGACTGAGCAGTCACCAAGAGAATTGGCAGAAGACCTAACCCGACGAGATAGAAAACTCATGCATGCATGCATACACGTAACATATTTTGCATTCCTTTTTGTGTTTGTTTTATTTTGTATTCACAGGTTTTTAAGAAGAAAAAGAGAATGCGGCAAAGATAAGCCGATCAGAAACATCAAAAGCACAGTATCAGATTCAGGTTGAGGCCCATATTGGTTTTAGTTTCGGGTAGGAATCCCAGGGTTGAGGCCCATATCCGTGTTAGTTTTGGGAAGGAATCCTAGGGTTGTGGCCCGTATCAGCATGAGTTCCGGGAATGGATCTCAGGGGCGAAGCCCACATTATCAGCAGTGGAAAGGAAGAATTCCGTGGAGTGAGAGAAAAAAAAGAAAAAAAAAAGAAAAAAGAAAAGAATGAATATAAAGAGACAATGAAAAAGAAGAAAACCATATCACGTTGAGTATGACGAAGTAATCACAGAGTGTGATTAAGATATCTAGGTTGGTTAAACCCATTGATCTGATTCTCTGAGACGAAATCATCGAGTTGGCTTACTTAAGGATTAAGCTGCAGAAGAGCCTTGGCACACACACACTAGGAGTCTAGTTCAGATCACCTATTCAGACGATTGAAGTTGAGTGTATCGAGTACTTTGAAGGTTCTCAGGTTTCGATGCGAAGCATTCGTTGAATACGAAAATATGTCTAACTATTAGGATTATCTCGAGAAGAGGCAATACAATATGTTGAAATGAAACATCAGCATCAGAAGCAGTTTGGCCGGGTATGGCACTCTGGGGGCGAGGCCCACATCATTATCAGTATCAGTCTGGCCGGGTATGGCACTCTGGGGGCGAGGCCCACATTAGCATCAGTATTAGTTTTGCCAGGTATGACACTCTGGGGGCGAGGCCCACATCATTACTAGTATCGGTTCTTCCAGGTACGGCACTCCTGGTATGGAGATATTACAGCGATGCCTTGGGTATGAGGTTTAGCACGCCAGGTACGGCACTCCGGGTATGGAGATATTACAGCGACGCCATGTGTATGAGGTTTAGCACGCCAGGTATGACACTCCGGGTATGGAGACATCACTGCGACACTCTAGGTACGGAGATGCAACTGCGACACCTCGGGTATGAGGTTTAGCATGCCAGGTACGACACAACATCAACTCAACTCAACACATGGCAAGTCAAGTGCCAGCTGGCGAGCCAATTAAGTAAAAATTCATTGCACGTACTTTGATAGGATTGTCATTGTCACACACTACACAAGTCCCATCAAAGTGGCGGCGACTGTAGGCACTGCATTTTTGCATGTAATTCCATATGATGAGTCTCATTTAGAGGCACTACCTTTTAAGTCGTGGAAGTCACGGGAAACGGACCTCGAAAGGGAAGAGTCAAGAATTGACACATTGTTGGAATTAATTCGTTTGTTTATGCTTCAGGTTTGCTTGTTAAACTTTCCGTTTAAAGCACTTTAGCCCAAAAAACCCCGCAAACTGTTGGGATGTATGCCCTAGAGCTACATGTGATGTAAACGGTTTCATGTGTTTTGAAATAAATCGATGCATTATTCATTTATCAAATTTTTTGTTTATTTTTCGCATATTATATATCTTCGTAAATACCGTAGATTACTTATGTACCTTCAGACTTAATGTATGAGTGTCATACACCAGAAGATTTAAGTCTGAAGTTAGTAATCTTAAATAGTCCATAGAGAGCAAACAAAATGGGTACTTTGGTTGTGGTTTATCTATAGCTGCGGTCCATTCTATATTTTTATGGCGATCTTAATTCGGATCGTCCATATAGAGACATGAGAATGGAGGCACCTTGTATGATGCGATCATATAGGACTGGACCCAGATAGAAATGACATTCTTATAATATTCGTTAAGCAAAGAAAGTAATTTCAATCTACTTGATGGTCATATATGGATTGATCTTAATCATGAGTATACTACGAACTTCTGCATGGCAGGCTGTGTCCTTTGATTACAAAGGTGAGCTGGTGTTGTAGCAATCCCAACAAATAGCTAAGTACTTGGGGGCATATTTTGTTTCTAGTTGGGAACGTTTTATATAGACATGGAGTTCACTCCTTTCTTGCGAGAAGTAGATGAGTATCTTTCTTAAGGGTTGATTCGGTACTTGAACGATTTGAGCGCTCAAGTCTTTCTATTACGAACAGAAAGGTTAATATTATAATAGTTTATGAAAATCGTTCATTAGAGAATCAATGGTACTTAAGGTAAAAATAATTAGAGGGGTATAACGGACATTATGACCTGGCTCTAATTACAATATACTCGTGAGGATCAATTCGTATGTAATGACTATATCGATGGACAACGACTTAGTTCGACTTAATATTTCATCTGCTGCGGCAACGAGAGTGCAACTTCGGGTTTTTAGTGGAATAACCCGGAGTTAATAATTCGGAATATCTAATTAAGAGCTTAATTAATATTTTGAGATTATTGGAGCTCGGAACCGTGGGTCCATTTGGTCCCCGTGCTAGCTCGATTTACTAAGCGGATTTAATATAATTGGATAGTCTAATTTTATACTCACAAAAGAATAAATATTATTAATATGAATAATAATATTAATTATGTCACACTTGAAACTATACATTAAAAGTTATTGTATGGTATTAATAATTATATGATAATTATTAAAATATAAATATTGAATTATATATATGATATAATTTATAAGGCTAGATTGTAATTTCTATATTATGGTTTTGGAAACCCTTGATTTATTTGGGAAGTAATGACTTTCAAAAATTAATCATATTTAATTTGTAAATATATTGACTTTTTGGAAAGTAAATAATATTGTTACAAATTAATGAAGAAATAAAAGCCTTGGCCGAATTCCTTGGTGTATAAGGAATATGATTTGTTTATTTTGGAAACAAAATTTAATAAAAAATCCTAGTTTGGCCGAATTCCTTGGTGTATAGGGAATATGATTTGTTTATTTTGGAAACAAAATTTAATCCAAAAATCCTAGCCTTGGCCAAATTCTACCTTAGGGAGGGGATTGGTTGTTTTGTTTGAGTGAAACAAAATTGACCTAAGTATAAGGAAAACTTGATTTTCTTTTGGGAGGGGACTCCATTCAAACCCTAGCCACCTTCTTTTCTTCTTCTTCACAATTCTCTCAAAAGTTGAGAAACAATTTTTGAAGAACAAGAATTAGAAAAATATTATTAGTGTGTGATTTAATATCTAAAACGTTTAGGGATTTGTTTGTGTGTGTAGCCAACACTACTTTCCGTTGGTAACGATTCATAGCTCGGAAGATCTTGTGGCGTTGAACAAATCATCTTCTTCTTTATTCTTGTAAGTCACGGTATTGAGGACAATAATACCTCATTGCCGCACACTTCACTTGTTACAATCAGGGCTCGGTTTTGATTTGTTTTAATTCGGGTTTTGGGAAACACCTTGGGACGTTTGGGGCTGAGTTAGGATTTTTTTTAGTGGAAAAATCAGACCTAAAACGCTTACAGCAGGGTCACACAAATCAGGGGTGGTTTTGGTGCAGTTCGCGTGTGTAACGTGTTAAAACAGTCTAATAATTCACTGCAGTTTGGGGGCTGTTCGGGGACTATTTCACGCGCATTCCGGGGCTGAGATCTTGTCCGAAACAGAAGTAAAACTTCAGTATAAGTGCTGGTTCCATTCGGCGCTAAGGAAGGGAAGACATAAAAATTTTTCAAGGTCGATCCGTTGTGCCTAAACGCTTCGCTGCGCGTGGAAAGTGTTTCCTACAATTGCATCAAGAGCAGGTTGAAAGTGTTCTTAACCCTTCACTTTTTCATTTAAAGTTTCTGTTTTAATATATTTATTTGAGTTATAAATATGATATGCATGTTTAGATGAGTGGGCACATTGTGATATTCATATGATGAATGGTTTTGTTATTTCATGTGATGAATGGATTTTGCATTTGTCGTAAAGTTTTCCGGCTCTTATTTTTGTAGTTGGTTTGTTTTTGGGATGTAAGGCCATACGACCATTTTTTACATTTGTTGTAATTTTATTTTCAATGTAAAGTTTCAATTATTTTTAATTTGGAGCACCGAAGTCGCAAATTTAGCCAACACCACTTTGGAGCGGGATTTGAAGACCAAGGAATGCCTTGGTGAATCTCTTGTACTAATTAGATTAGTATAAAAAAAATAAGAGCCGGTCAATGTAAATAATTTTTTTTTGTTATATGTATGTTTATTTCGAATTGTTTGAATAACATGTCATATAGCTTAGGGTGCCCACTCATGCATTTACTTGCCATAACATGTCATAGCATTATCATTTATAGACATAAAATTATGATTTTTTGTAATTTAAAATGTTTAAGTTAGAACATGATATGCATGAAAATCAATTAATTAGATTAATTGGATTTATGGTTTAAAATTTGAATTCTAATAATTGGGCAAATTAGTGCATAATAAATTCCATTGGTATATAGGATGGAACCCCGGACATAAATTCCATAGCCGATTCCGAATGGACGGTAATATGGTCTGAACTCGGGATACATTAGACGTACCATTGGATTTTATGGACAAACTAAGATTTATTAAAATGTTAATTAGAATTTTTGACCATTTGAATTCCATGATTTTAGACCCTTAAGTGCCTAGTATTTTAAGTTAAAATATATAGCTCACTTATACCACTCTAATTAAATTAGTTTAATAGAGTAAATCTATTAGTAGAGACTAATGAATTTTTAGTGACACAATTTTAATTGTTAAAATTGATTAGCTCACTTTTGACAAACTGTGTAAATAATAATTATGATTTAGCCGCCCATAAGTTTATCCACACTAGTTAAAATAAAATATTAGATATTTTAGATAGAAAACCTTAAGTTTTAAAATAGTGAGTGGGAGAGGGATATACGACTTATATCCCGCGATCTCCGTTATTAGTCCAAAAACGTGAGATTCAAAAGGCGCCTCGAGATAGCTTTGTTTCGGTCCCCCTACGGATGGTGTCCATTTTGGGTTAATATCAGGTTTGGGTTCCAAGAGGATAGAGATTCTAGATGTATCTTGTGAACAGCCTACCCTACGGCGGCACTTCACTCGTTTAAGTCAATGAATCCCGAAACGGCGGGTTACAGTCACAAAGGAGAGTAATTAACTGTTAATGAAATTCCTTGATCAAATAAAACGGTAGTTGTTAAATAGGAATAAGATTATTCCTGCATATATTAAATTGACTGAGATTGTCTCGATCGATCATGCGAGAGTACTTGACCTACCCTACAACGACACTTACTTGTGGGATGATAGATTTCCGTGGCATAGTAATTCTCTTAGGTTTCTAATTCATTACTCATGGTTCATGCATCATGTTTAATTTTATGCCAAAATTCTTTGATGATTTTAATATGCGATGAATGGATGTTAAATGCATGTTTATTTTATTTTTCAGCCATGGTTTCTCCAATTATTTCCATACTCTCAAACGATAAATTAACCGGGGAAAACTATGTTAAGTGGAAAAGTAACATGAACACTATCCTGGTCTGTGAAGACTTAAAGTTTGTCCTGACGGAGGAACGTCCTCCCGAGCCGGCCAGAAATGCTGGCCAAGCTGTGCCCGATACCGACCAGAAATGGGTCACAGCAAATGAGAAAGCCCGCTGCTACTTGCTAGTAGGGATGTATGAGGTTCTTGCTGCAAAGCATGAACCTATAGCTCTAGTATCTTAGATGATAGAGTCATTGCAGGGCATGTTTGGGCAGCCTTCGAGCATCAACGCCATGAGGCCATGGTCGTAGGAATGACTGCTAGGATGAAGGATGGGACATCAGTCCGAGAGCACGTCTTAAGGATGATGACTTATCTCAACACTGCTGAAACCCATGGAGCTCGTATTGACGAGCGTAGCCAGGTGACCATGATTATGGAAACTCTTCCGAAGAGTTTCCTGCAGTTTAAAATCAACTATGTTATGAACAAGTTGTCTTTTACTTTGACCCAAATGCTTAATGAGATCACCCATTACGAGTCCATGCTTGTGGATCCTCGTAAGTCCAGTGCAGAGGCAAAAGTTGCCGAGTCTTCTAAATCTGCAAAGAAGAAGAAGAAAAGCACTGGAAAGGCTAAGGGAAAGCCCATGAAAAAGAAGAAGAATAAAGGCTCCAAGGATGCCAAGCCCAAAGGAAAATGTTTCCACTGCGGCAAGAATGGGCATTGGAAAAGGAACTGTCCTAAATACCTTGCTGAGCTGAAGGAGAAAAAGGAAACAGGTAAATATGATTTACTCGTTATTGAATCTCTATTAGTGGAGGATGATAAATCTGCTTGGATTGTTGATTCTGGATCCACTAACCATGTTTGTTCTTCTTTGCAACTACTTGATTCATGGATGGACCTTGCTGAAGGTGATTACACCATGAGGGTCGGGACAAAGGATGTTGTTTCAGCAAGAGCAGTGGGAGTTTCCAGTTTAAATTTTATTAATAATAGTTATTTAAATTTGAACAATGTTTTATTTATTCCTGGTTTTCGCAGGAATCTGATTTCTATTTCTAGACTATTGGATGATGGTTATTCAGTTTATTTTAATAGAAATTTGGTTTTATTGGTAGAAATGGATTAACTATATGCACAGGAAACTCAGAAAATAACTTGTATGTGTTTAAGACCGTTAACACATCGGTCACTGCTCAACACTGAAATGTTTTAAGGTTGAAAAACCTAAAATAAAACGGCCAAAGATTTCTCACGATGAACACATATCTATGGCATCCTAGACTTGGTCACATCAACCTTGACCGGATAATAGATTGATAAAGAACGGAGCCTTAAACCAGTTAAAGCTCGAGACTTTACTAGTTTGTGAATCCTATTTAGAAGGAAAAATGACCTAGAGACCTTTTACTGGAAAAGGTATAAGAGCCAGTCACCACTAGAGCTAATACATTCGGACGTTTTACGGACCGATGAATGTAAACGCCCGAGTTGTTTATGAATACTTCATCACATTCATTGACGATTATTCAAGATATGAGGTATGTCTACTAATGCATCACAAATCAGATACCTTTGAAAAGTTCAAGAAGTATCGTGCTGAGGTTGAGAACCAATTAGGTAAGACAATCAAAACTCTACGATCAGATCGTGGAGGGGAATACCTCGACAGAGATTTCAAGGAATTCTTAGTTGAGCATGGGATAATATCCCAGCTCACAGCACCTGGAACACCACAACAAAATGGTGTTGCAGAAAAGAGAAATCGAACCCTACTAGACATGATGAGATCTATGTTTAGTTATAGCTCACTACCTAGTTCATTTTGAGGATATGCACTGCAAACCGCAATGCATATCCTTAATGTAGTTCCATCTAAATCTGTTCCTAAGACTCCATTAGAGTTGTGGAATGGTCGTAAAACAAGTTTAAGACATTTCCGCATATGGGGGTGTCCAGCACATGTGCTGAAGAATAAGACTACAAAGTTGGAGCCACGTTCTCAGGTGTGCCTATTTGTAGGCTACCCTAAGGAGACTAGGGGTGGATTCTTCTATAGTCCTAATGATAATAAAGTATTTGTATCGACAAATGCTACGTTTTAGAGGAGGACTATATGAGGGAGTTCAAGCCTCGTAGTAAAATATTACTCGAGGAGTTACTTACTGGTTCGACCAGCACGCCATTGTCAACGAAAGTTGACAAATACATAGCACTTTCAACATCTGATAGTTAGATGCTACCCATTCAGAATGATCTACCACCTAGACGTAGTGGGAGGGTCGTACGACAACCTGATCGCTACCTAGGGGTTGGAGAGGCATAAGTTGTCACCTCCAACGACGGCATAGATGATCCATTGACCTACAGTAGTGCAATGGATGATTCTAACAAAGAGGAATGGCTCAAAGCCATGAACCTAGAGATGAAGTCCTTGTACTCCAACTCGGTCTGGGAACTTGTAGACTAACCTGATGGGGTGAAACCCATAGGTTGTAAGTGGATCTACAAGAGGAAAAAGGGATCAGATGGGAAGGTATAGACCTTCAAGGCTAGACTAGTGGCCAAGGGTTATACCCAGAAAGAGGGAGTTGACTATGAGGAAACTTTCTCACCAGTAGCTATGCTTAAATCCATCCGCACTCTTCTATCCATTGCCGCATATTATGACTATGAAATTTGGCAAATGGATGTCAAGACTGCATTCTTGAATGGCAATCTTGATGAAAGTATCTATATGATACAACCAGAAGGGTTCATTGCCCAAGGTAAGAGAAAAGGTTTGCAAACTGCAAAGGTCCATTTATGGACTCAAGCAGACATCTCGATCGTGGAATATAAGATTTGACTCAACAATCAAGTCTTATAATTTTGAGCAGAATGTTGATGAGCCTTGTGTCTACAAGTGCGTCATTGACGGGAAAATGGTTTTTATTGTTTTATACGTTGATGATATTTTACTCATGGGGAATGATGTAAGGATATTATCAGACGTGAAAAACTGGCTAGCTGACCAATTCCAAATGAAAGATTTGGGAGAGGCCAGTTATGTTCTTGGGATCCAGATACTTCGGGATCGCAAGAAACGACTGTTAGCTATGTCTCAGGCATCCTATATCGACAAGATCCTTGTGCGATTTGGGATGAAGAATTCCAAGAAAGGCAATCTGCCTTATCAGCATGGAATTCATTTGTCGAAGGAACAGTCTCCTAAGACACCTCATGATGTTGAGGAAATGAGACATATCCCATAGCCTCAGCAGTTGGTAGTCTCATGTATGCCATGTTATGCACGAGACCTGACATCTGTTTTGCAGTGAGAGTAGTCAGTAGGTTTCAGTCAAACCCAGGATTGGATCACTGTGGTGGCTGTGAAAACATTCTCAAGTATCTTAAGAGAACGAGAGATTATATGCTTGTATATTCCGGTGAGGATATGATCCTTAGGGGATATACAGACTCTGATTTTCAGACAATGTTGATTCCAGGAAATCTACATCTGGATCAATGTTCACCCTAGGTGGTGGGGGCTATTGTATGGCGGAGTATAAAGCAATCTTGTATTGGACCCCACCATGGAGGATGAATATGTAGCGGCTTGTGAAGCGGCTAAGGAAGCAGTCTGGCTCCGTAAATTCTTGGAGATCTGGAAGTTGTTCAGATATGGATAGACCACTCACCCTCTATTGCGATAATAGTGGAGTGTGGCAAACTCCAAAGAACCAAGAAGCCACAAGAGAGGAAAGCATATAGAGAGGAAATATCATCTCATTAGGGAGATAGTGCATGATGAAGATGTTACCGTCACAAAGATTGCATCCACAGAGAACCTTGCTGATCCGTTTTATAAGACCTTGCAAACTGGTTGGGATGTATGCCCTAGAGCTACATGTGATGTAAACGGTTTCATGTGTTTTGAAATAAATCGATGCATTATTCATTTATCAAATTGTTTGTTTATTTTTCGCATATTATATATCTTCGTAATACGTAGATTACTTATGTACCTTCAGACTTAGTGTAGAGTGTCATACACCAGAGGATTTAAGTCTGAAGTTAGTAATCTTAATAGTCCATAGAGAGCAAACAAAGTAGGTACTTTGTTTGTGGTTTATCTATAGCTGCAGTCCATTCTATATTTGTATGGCGATCTTAATCCGGATCGTCCATGTAGAGACATGAGAATGGAGGCACCTTGTATGATGCGATCATATAAGACTGGACCTAGATAGAAATGACATTCTTATAATATCCGTTAAGCAAAGAAAGTCATTTCAATCTACTTGATGGTCATATATGGATTGATCTTAATCCTGAGTGTACTACGAACTCCTGTATGGCAGGCTGTGTCCTTTGATTTACAAAGGTGAGGTTGGTGTATCAGTCCCGACCAATAGCTACGTACTTTGGGGAAACATTTTGTTTTGTAGCTGGAACGTTTTACATAGACATGAAGTTCACTCTTCTTGCGAGAAGTAAATGAGTATCTTTCTTAAGGGTTGATTCGGTACTTGAACGATTTGAGTGCTCAAGTCTTTCTATTACGACAGAAAGATTAATATTCATAATAGTTATGAATAAATCGTTCATTAGAGAATCAATGGTACTTAAGGTAAAAAAAAATTAGAGGGGTATAACAGACATTATGACTCGGCTCTAATTACAAGATACTCGTGAAGGATCAATTCGTATGTAATGACGATATCGATGGACAACGACTTAGTTCGACATAATATTTCATCTGCGGCAACGAGAGTGCAACTTCGGAGTTTTAGTGGAATAACCCGGAGTTAATATTTCAGAATATCTAATTAAGAGCTTAATTAATATTTCGAGATTATTGGAGCTCGGAACCGTGGTCCATTTGGTCCCCGTGTTAGCGCGATTTACTATAGCGGATTTAATATAATTGGATAGTCTAATTATATACTCACAAAAGAATAAATATTATTCTATGATTAATAAAACTATACATTAAAAGTTAATGTATGGTATTAATAATTATATGATAATTATTAAATATAAAATATTGAATTATATATATGATATAATTTAATAAGGCTAAGATTGTAATTTCTATATTATCGATTTTGGAAACCCTTGATTTAATTTTGGAAGTAATGACTTTCAAAATATTAATCATATATTTAATTTTGTAACATATATTGACTTTATGGAAAGTAAATAATATTGTTACAAAATTAATGAAGAAATAAAAGCCTTGGCCGAATTCCTTGGTGTATAAGGAATATGATTTGTTTATTTTGGAAACAAAATTTAATAAAAAATCCTAGCCTTGGCCGAATTCCTTGGTGTATAAGGAATATGATTTGTTTATTTTGGAAACAAAATTTAATCCAAAAATCCTAGCCTTGGCCGAATTCTACCTTAGGGAGGGGATTGGTTGTTTTGTTTGAGTGAAACAAAATTGACCTAAGTATAAAAGGAAAACTTGATTTTCTTTTGAGGAGGACTCTCATTCCAAACCCTAGCCACCTTCTTCTTCTTCTTCACAATTCTCTCAAAAGTTGATAAATAATTTTGAAGAACAAGAATTAGAAAAATATTATTAGTGTGTGATTTAATCTCTAAAAAGTTTAGGGATTTGTTTGTGTGTGTAGCCCTCACTACTTTCCGTTGGTAACGATTCATAGCTCGGAAGATCTTGTGGCGTTGAACAAATCATATTCTTCTTTATTCTTGTAAGTCACGACATTGAGGAACAATAATATCCTCATTGCCGCACTTCACTTGTTACAATCGGGCTCGGTTTTGATTTGTTTTAATTCGGGTTTTGGGAAACACCTTGGGGACTTTTTGGGGCTGAGTTAGGATTTTTTTTGAGTGGAAAAATCAGACCTAAAACGCTACTCGCAGGTCACGCAAATCAGGGGTTGGTTTGGGTGCAGTTCGCGTGGGTAACGTGTGTAAAACATTCAAGAATTCACTGCAGTTCGGGGGCTGTCGGGGACTGTTTCACGAGCATACCGGGGCTGAGATCTTGTCCAAAACAGAAGCAAAACTTCAGTATAAGTGCTGGTTCCATTCGCTAAGGAAGGGAATACAAAAAAAATTTTCAAGGTCGATCCGTGTGCCTAATCGCTTCGGCTGCGCGAGGAAAGCGTTTCCTACACAAACCACTTAACCTTGGCCCAAAACCCTGAAAAACACCAAGCCCACCACCAAAGCCAACCACACGCCCACAAAACGCCCAAGCCCATTGAAACACATCCAAATTAATAAAATGCATATTTAACACATGGGGAATAAATAAAATCTAAAAATCATATACCAGATTAAAATAAATATCAAATAAAATCATGTCTAATTAAAATCAATCAAGTATATTATATTCCTAACTAAACAAATCTCATGCCTAAACAAAACAAATTAATTATCATATTCCTAATCTAGCCAAGACATGTCCCCCAATCAAATATTAGACTTTCCTTGTAAGACACTAATTGATTCATTCCTTTTCAAACAAGGAGAAGCCGTAGCCTTTGTCTATAAAAGAAACCCAATTCCAACCCTTCACACCTCTTAGCTCAATCTCACAAACAAAACACAAAGAAAATAACCATGAACCTCTCGGCCACTCTCTCTATCTATCTCTCCTCACGACAAACCATAAACCTAACAAACCACACACTGCCTCACAAACAACTCCACATCACTGTTTTGGCCGTTGGCACTTTTGTTTTGGAACTGCACTCGGGGCATGTACTTAAACTACAGATTGTTATTATGTACCTAGTTTGACTAGGAATATTATTTATGTATCTATGTTAGCCCAATGTGGGTATACTTTTGTATTTAGAAACACTGGGTGTTTTATGTATAAAAATGATATGGAGATTTGCACTACTGATGTAAATAATGGTCTTTATTTTTGAATATAAATCAATCTCAAATATATAATGTAACAAACAAAAGGCCTTAAAATAAGTAACAAAGATGAAACTTACATGTGGCATTGTCGTCTAGGACACATAAACAAGACACGTATATCCAAACTTTCGAAGAGTGGGTAACTTGGACAGATTTGATCCAAATTCATATGACATCTGCGAATCTTGTTTATCAGGCAAGATGCCATAAATCACCTTTTAGCGCAAAGGGTGCACTGCCACCCGAACTTGTTAGCCATTGTTTATAGTGACGTATGTGGGCCCATGTCTAGCCAGGCTAGAGGTGGATATGAATACTTAGTAACCTTTATGGATGATGCATCGCATTATGGTTATGTGTATCTGATGAGACACAAGTCGGAAACCTTAGAGAAATTCAAAGAGTTTCGACACGAAGTAGAAAAATAGACCGGCAAAAGTATTAAGACATTACGGTTGGACCGTGGTGGCGAATACTTGAGCAATGAGTTTCTTGATTACTTGAAAGAATATGGTATTCTTTCTTAGTGGACTCCTCCTGGAACACCGCAATTAAACGATGTGTCCGAATAGAGAAACCGAACTTTGTTAGACATGGTAAGGTCTATGATGAGTCGCACAGAGCTACCTATTTCCTTCTGGGATATGCATTGAGAATTGCCATACTTATTTTGAATAAGGTTCCGTCAAAGTCTATTCAACAGACTCCGTATGAAATATAGACAGGAAAGAAACCAGGTTTCTCATTCCTGAAGATTTGGGGTTGCTGTGGGAGGTACCAAAATAGAATCCAAATCGGATAAATGCCTATTTGTAGGATATCCTAGGGAAACCAAAGGATATTACTACTCTATCACCCACAAAAGAACAAAGTATTTGTTGCTCTACATGCGGTTTTCCTTGAGAAGGAATTCCTAAATGTGTGATAAGTGGGAGGAAAGTAGAACTCGATGAAATCGAGTGATGATGTTCCTGGCATAGAATCCATAACGGAACAT
>SKCR01032265.1:0-86452 GCA_019454045.1 Zanthoxylum bungeanum
TATACACTAATTCTCCTATTCATCTTAAGTTTAGCATTAACTAATTATATATAAAGTGCATTTATAGCCAACTAGGTAGTGTTCAAAATTTCTTATAGGAGTGTGGTTTTGTGGTATAAGGTTCATGATCTCAAATTGAAGTCCTAGGTTCGAATTTAAGGAGTTCGTTTCTTGTAAGAACCTAAGACAACATAAGATTTTATCTGCTCTGTTTAAGCCAGAAAGATGTGATTTGATGGTGGGATTTCTAACGATTCAAAAAAAAAAAAGTATTGTTCAAATATAGAAATAGCCGTATACAAAAATATTAGCGAGATTGATCTATATTTTAGAGAAGATAAATTGAAGTTGATGTCATAATAATAATGATATAGGTTAGTCAAGTTAGATATATACGGGGTTTAGTGATTTATTGTAAATATATATATCGGTGTTAAAAGGGTATCTTTCTTTGTCATTTCAATAGTGGAACCGGAACCGGAACCGGAATCGATCCGTTCGGTTTCGGTTCCGGTTCCATTCGTTTTTTTTTTTACTTTATTGAAAATAAAATTTTGAGATTGATAAATCAATATAATTTAAAATTATGAATTTGAATTTATATAATACACTTATATCACATAATTACATTAAATTACAAATAAAATTTTTATCTAAAAAATAATAAAAAAATATTATATAAATTCAAACCGGTTCCAACCGAAACCTTACGGTTCCGGTTGGAACCGTTGGAACCGAACGGTTCCAACGATTCCAACCGGTTCAGCTAGGGTAGGAACCCTAACGGAACCGGTTAGATTCCGGTTCCGAACCGGAACCTTGGCCGAGTCTAGGGTTAGGACATAATTGATAAAATTGAAAAACTATCACCTTGTTATTAAATTGTGAAAAAACAAGGACTCAATGCTAAAAAACCCAGCTATAAACGTCATTAAACCATGTCGCATCCCTGTTAAAACTTAAAAGTTTGTCTCTCTAGTCAGCTTCTTAATGTAGCCGAATCCATCAATTTAATTCAAATATAAATTGAAAAATTGAACAGAATTAATATTTTAGATTAAGTTAAATTTCGATTATTTTACCGACCCCTAATTAGCGAAAATTATATTATGTGTCGGGTGTATATGTCATCTCTCTCACAGCAGGCGGGCCCCACATAGCCGGTCAACAAATATATTTTTGCTTCATGAAACAAATAGCCATACAGTTTTTGTTTCCCTCTCATTTATCTCTCTCATTTTTATTCATTTTGATAAAGGAACAACATTTAATTTTCACCCAAAAAAAATATTTAGATGTTTTTCATTTTAACTAGAATAAATTATAATTATCTTGATCAATAAACTAAACCATTCATTAAGACACATTTTAATCAAAAATACCCTCTCAAGTGACACAATATTTTTTTTGAAATATGAAATTTATTCATAAAGAAAAACACTACAAAAAATATAAATATATGACTATATTAGCTTGCAAACAATACTTAAGTAAAAATTTAAGACTCAAACCTAATCAGGATAAAGACTGATAATATAAACTTTTCATGCGTTTGATAGAGCGTCACTAGAGCGTTAACTCTAGCGTTTCGACGCCCTGTCAAACAAGTATTTTAACGCTAATATTAATTCTCGCAAAACCATAATTTCACAACATGAACTTATTTATTGATGTTAGTTTATACTCTATCATTTATTTCATAATTTATAAACAAACTTATAATCTCTGACAATACTTTCTATCAAACGCATCATATATATACCGTGTATTCCCATGAAATAATCTTAAAAAATCATACTTCCTCAAAACACTTCTTTCCAAACACCAAAATTTATTTTAATTTACATTATCATACCTTCTCAAATCCCAATCCAAACAAAACATAAGTGACATATTTTTTATTTTACTTCATTTGATTTTAGCTTTGAAATGAAAATAAACTTATTAAAGTTACTTTTCCTTTTACTTACTACACTATTCTTCACTTTCTTTATTTCTCTTTTCATTTTGGAAAATGTTATGATCATATAAATTCAAACTACAAATATTTATGTGACTGAATCTATTTCATTAAAAGAGAGATAAAATATACTTGTTCTGTCCTTTTTTGATAGACCATTTTTATATTTTTGGAAATCTTATATTATAGTCCAATTTTATTTAGAGAGAGTTAATGGAAGAAATTTACTTATATATTCTTATTTAATAAATAACTTTATTGAATTTATGTGAGATTGTGTTGTATTAATGAGGGTTCGAATCCAGGGGTGCAATTCTTGTAAGAGTCTGGGACGGCCGGTGGTTTTACCTGCGCCGCGGCCCAGAATGGGTGGTTTGGTGGCGGGGTTTCCATCGTTTCAAAAAAAAAAAAAGTGGTGTGTTAATAAGGGGTATATCAAGAAAATATTAATTTTTTTATCATATTAATCATGTTTCCGTTGAGAAAAAGATCAGCGGTCTATTAAAAATGGACGGAGGGAGTATATATAGCTGGATCTGTGACAGATTCAATAACTCTTTAGTTTTGTCAACACACTTTACAATTTCATTTCAATCAACACAAACAAAAGTTCACTTCACTGTCTCTCAGTGGTGGTACTGGTTGGTGGGTTACTGGATTTTCATTTTTGTATTTTCTCTGTTTTCTTTTCACTTTTAGCTACCCTTTTCATGTTCATGATCTGGGTTTCCCTCAGATTTGAGTTTCATCTCTTAGTTTCACTGCTCCTTTGTTGATGCAGTTTTTAGAGAGAGAGAGAGAGAGAAAGCAAGATCATGGCCGGAGGTGCAGCGCCGAAAGCTGATGAGCCGCAGCCACACCCACCTAAGGATCAACTACCAAACATTTCTTACTGCATTACTAGTCCCCCCACATGGCGTGAGTTTTTTTTTTAAAAATTAAATTATTTTTTATTTTTTAGGATGAATCTTGGTTATTCTGTCTCAGAAATAGCCTCTTTGTAAAAAAAAAAAAAAAAAAAAGAAGGAAAATGCAAGGCTGTTCACATTGAATCTCGTGCATTGGGGCCATTTTTTTAATTTAATTTTGTTTTCATTTTCATTTTGGTGAGTGTTGGACTTGTAATTATGGTTTTTGAGTATATTCTAAGAAAGTAATTGTTATTGTTAATTGTTTATAGGATTTGCTTTCTCTGTGTTCTTTTTTTTTTAAGCTGAAAGTAGCTTTATCACTCCTCTGCTTTTAGTTAGATAGATACTACTTTTACATAAAGAAATATGCCAATTTCTCTTAATAATAACAGGAGATTCTAATATATAAAGCAAATATGAAGTGTTTTTAATTGTTCTTTTTCTAAAATAACAATAATAATGGTTATTTTGCTCATTAATTTTGTGTCTGGGTGTGTTGGAAACTTGATATCTGATGTGTTGAGTCACTTTCAGTAACTGCTGTTTAGAGGAAATTAACCTTTAATTTTTGAGTTCTTTTAGGGAGAACTTTTGCTTTGAACTCGGTTTGAAATAATTGTGGTGCATTTCTGATGCAGCCGAAGCTATTCTTCTTGGTTTTCAACATTACCTTGTTATGCTTGGCACGACAGTTCTCATTCCGACTTCTCTTGTTCCTCAGATGGGAGGCGGAAATGTAAGGCCTGAGTAAAAAAAAGGATAAACATAATGTGAACAAGTTCCTATGATTTTTATTATTAAGTATTTTATTTCCACTAAAGATAAATAATATCCAGTTGGGTAATATGATTAGTATACATTTGCTGTGGTTTGTAGGAGGAGAAAGCAAAGGTGATCCAGACACTGCTTTTTGTAGCTGGCTTGAATACATTGCTGCAATCACTGTTTGGGACTCGATTACCTGCAGTTATGGGAGCGTCTTACACTTTTGTCCCTACTACAATTTCAATCATCCTTGCTGGTCGATTCAGCAACGATAATGGAGATCCTATCGAGGTTTTGTGATCTCAACCCTATATCATTGTAATAACTAATAAGTGGTGTTTGTTGGTATAGTAAATTGTTCACAAACATGGTAATACATATTGAGAGGTAGATAAAACATACTTAAAATACAGCATGGCATTATAATTTTAGAGATGTATGCATTCAATTTCCCGTCAACTAGCAGTCCGGAGGAGCAAAATTTTGTGCAAGAAACCAACTACGACTTAGTTTCTAGTAGTAGCTCATATAAAAATCTAAACAGAGTAACAGACAGAAGATTGAATAAATAAATAAAATGGAAGACGTATTCTGCATTCAAACACCACATGACTCTCATCTATGTTTATGCCATTCGAGTTATAACTGTGTAATCCTGTTTTGATGCTATTCAGAAATTCAAGAGAACTATGCGGGCAATTCAGGGTTCTCTCATTGTTGCTTCGACTCTTCAGATTGTCCTAGGCTTCAGTGGGCTTTGGCGTAACGTTACAAGGTCAGCTTAGAACCCAATATGGTGCTAGTACTTTCAAACAGTGCACTGACAACTTAAAACATTGATATCCCTTGTTGGTCATTATAGTCTGGTGGTATGGCCCCTTAGACTATTCTGTGGAACACTCATATGTGCTCTTTGCCAGATGTCTCATGGATTAATTTAATTATCTCCTATGTGATTCTCATATTGTATTGAGAATCAATTTATATTTTTAAAACACAGAGTAGTTGTTACATGTCGAAGATCTTCTTCTTTCTACTGTCACATTTCCGCGTTTGTGCCAACCATGTCCACTCCAGAATGGGAGATTAAATATTTTGTTGTGACTTCTTTCTTTTGAAAACTTAAACAGGGATGCTAATAAATTTCCTATTTTCAGGTTTTTAAGTCCACTTTCAGCTGTTCCTTTGGTTTCCCTAGTTGGTTTTGGGCTGTATGAATTTGGTTTTCCTGGGGTAAGTCTTTCAGTGCTTCTTTTTCAAGGGCAAGGATGCAAATCACTCGTACGGAGCCTGCAACATCAACTTATTAAATGAGTCAATGACTACTTATTCTTGCATTTTTATTTTTGCAGGTTGCCAAATGTGTGGAGATTGGACTGCCACAACTTGTCATTTTAGTATTTATTTCACAGGTGTGCTCAATAACCTTACATGCAGTTTCCATTACAATTTTAATAATCTGACATATTACAACTTCTTGCACTTTGTTATATCTATTCCTGAAGATTAATAATTGTTAATCCTTGTTTTGCAGTATATGCCTCATGTGATAAAACGCGGGGTAAATGTCTTTAATCGTTTTGCTGTCATATTCTCTGTGGTGATTGTGTGGATATATGCTCACATACTTACTGTGGGTGGGGCCTATAATGATGCTGCACCTAAGACACAAGCAAGTTGCCGAACTGATCGTTCTGGGCTTATTGATGCTGCCCCCTGGTAATTTGTGCTGTATCCCTAAAGTAGTTGCTTGCTTCAGCGTTTCTTTACTCATATTATGATTGCTCAATTGGCTGTACTTTTTCTTTCTTGAACTTGCCTTGGTATAATAATGATTTCCTGGCAATCAATACCAAATGATTTTCTCAAACCTTTTCTGTTAACTTTGATGGGAACCAAAGTTTGATGCCACAATATCATGTATAGTACAAAATTTTGTGTGGGCAGGTGAGGGAAAAAGTAGTTACTCAATTAATTCAAGTTGACCGAGTGAAAACATTTCCAAGTTGTAATTTTTTTTAAATATACTCGCCCTTTTGTATTTTATTAAAAGCTGGGTCGCCAATGTTTCATAATGATTTGGTGGTACTGGAGTTACATGGTCAATTTGGAAATATTCTGCTTAGATAATTTGTTTGAATTGTCAAATTCAGTTCAAACAGGAGAAAACTTCTGATTCATTAATTTCTTTTTTCGGTCTTGTGAACTTTGAACCATTGAATCTACATTGAATATGGAGTCTATGACTAATTGCAAAATAGGAACAAGAATAATTATAGCCTTTTATATGCTTCAACAGAATTTAACATGTGATTTCAAAAATGGCTTAGTATTTCTGTATGATCTCGATGGTTCCTTACTGTGGACTTATGATTTCATAGGATAAGAGTTCCGTGGCCCTTCCAGTGGGGGGCACCTTCATTTGATGCTGGTGAAGCCTTTGCCATGATGATGGCCTCCTTTGTTGCTCTTGTTGAGGTTTGTTTTCTTTCTTCGCTCTACCTTTTGTTCCTTCTAGGAGGACCTCATTGTAATTGGCTTTCATTCAATCTAATTTTTCCTATTTTTAAAGCCAATTGACATGATAGTATTTTCTATTAATTAGAATTGCAATTTAAACATACATTCATGTGCCCCACTAGATATTTTCTTTGGATACTTTTTTTTTATCATATTATTTATTGAAGCTTCCACATTCTCATTTACATCCAATGTTATAAGCAGTCAACGGGTGCTTTTATTGCGGTAGCACGGTATGCAAGTGCAACTCCATTGCCACCTTCTGTTCTCAGCCGTGGTGTGGGTTGGCAGGTAATATAGTAGGGCTCATCTCTCCTTATTTCAATGATGTGAACAAACTTTTCAAGGCAGCATTAAGGTTATTATATATCTATCATGTTCAGTTCCCATTTTGAATTGCCATGTGATTGTAGACTTGTAGTACAGATTTTCACTAAAAGACCAAAAAAAAAATTGATTAAGTGATGGTAAATATTATGTCCTTAAATTGTTGTGTATCTCATTTTGCCTTTAAATCAAAAGAAAGAAGAATCGCTCCATAAATGTCCTTGGGCTCTGTCTAGAAATGATTGTAACGTAAAATTTAATTGTGATTCTAAATAATAGAGAAAATATCTCATATTGGCTAAGAATAGTTACTAGGCTAATAATACAAATTTAAGTCAACTCTCAACTCTTCTGCTAGTTTTTGAGAATGAATTAGGCCACGGGATTCTATATGGTATCAGTCTATCAGAACCATACTTGTGCACAAGTGGGCCCACCCTACCTTTCCACCTGACAATGACACTTTTTTTTTTTGAAATCGTTGGAAACCCCACCGCCAAACCACCTCTTCCGGGTTTTAGCGGAGCAGGTAAAACCCCCGGCTGTCCCAGGCTCTTACAAGAAACGTACTCCTTGGATTCGAACCCAGAACCTCAAGATGAGATCCTGAGTCTTACACCACCAAACCAGTATCTCACATTTGTTAATAATAGTTATTGAGTAATAATATAAAAAAAAACCCCTTGTATGTTACAGGGGGTGATATAGAGAAAATATCTCACCAACCAATCATGTGGAGTTATATTAAATATAACTACCTTTTATTTAGTTGTTTTTTATTATTTTAACACACGTATCCAGATATTATTGGGTTTTTCCATGAATGACGTGATACCACTGTTGAGCTTATAATATAAAAAGACATCATGCATGTGACGGGGTAATATAGAGAATATCCCACATTGAATGAGAATAGTTACTAGGCTAATAAAGTAAAAATATATGATTGAGATCATGATGAATATACGAAAAAATATACTAAAAAAAAATCATTTCTCGTATAAGTGTCCTCGCAACTTCTTACAAGGATGATTACCATACAAAGTTTCAGATTAAAATGACAGCTTTGTGACTAATGATATGTTTCTCCTTTAGGGAGTTGGCATTCTGCTTTCTGGGTTATTTGGAACTGTGAACGGAACATCTGTGTCTGTGTAAGACTCTTCCCAGGCCTGCCTTTCAGTATCTGTGTATGAGCATATATATTGCTGAACTGAAGAAACATAAATTCCATCTTGACTCGTGTTGTTTCCGTACAGAGAAAATGCTGGTCTTTTGGCCTTGACAAGAGTTGGCAGTCGAAGGGTTGTCCAAATATCTGCCGGATTCATGATATTCTTCTCTGTTCTTGGTAAGTTTATTTGTGAAAATTATTCATCAGAGATTGGATATATTATTGGTCTTCCATTTCGAGCTTATTGTTCTTATTATCATAATGTACCATGATTCTGCAGGGAAATTTGGAGCAGTCTTTGCTTCAATTCCAGCACCAATTATTGCTGCTTTATACTGTCTTTTCTTTGCCTATGTGGGTATGTATGATGCAATTGGTTGACGCACAGATTTCTGGATCTCTGAATTAATATGATCAGTTGCCATTAACGACAAATGAAATCTCCTTGCGCATGTGCAGGTGCTGGAGGTCTTAGCTTCCTTCAGTTCTGTAACCTCAACAGCTTCCGAACAAAGTTCATACTAGGCTTCTCTGTCTTTGTTGGTTTGTCTGTGCCCCAATACTTCAACGAATACACTGCCATTAATGGTTTCGGTCCAGTTCACACAAGTGGAAGATGGGTACGGATAAAATCTTATCAAACAATGTCATTGTTGGTTTTTGCTTTGTCAGTGAAAAAATTTCATGCTCTTCTTAACTTGCAGTTCAACGATATTGTAAACGTTCCTTTCTCGTCAGAACCATTTGTTGCCGGTTGTGTAGCATTTTTCCTCGACAACACACTGCATAAAAAGGATGGCGCAATCAGGAAAGACAGAGGTAAGCATTGGTGGGACAAGTTCCAATCCTTCAAAGGCGACACGAGAAGTGAAGAATTTTACTCCCTGCCCTTCAATTTGAACAAATATTTCCCATCTGTGTGATTCAAGCAACATGTATTGCTCTCTCAAAGGTTTTCCAGCATCATTACTCTCTCTTGCGACTTATATTACACGCAATAGCAGTAAAAGATAGTACCTAATTCCTTTATAGGATGCCTTAGAACATTTGTTGAATTGTTTTTTTTTTTTCAATCTTTAGATCCAACAAGATGCTTATGGATTTGAAGTAGCAATGAAGCAATTATATTTGCTTTTATGGATTTTAGTCCAGTTATTCAAGCATCTTCACATTTCTAATTTCATGAGCATAGCATTTATTCTGCCAAAAGCTTCATAAAGTTTGAAATCACCCAATCTTTCAAATTTTAAAAGTTTAGGCTCTCCAAATTATCTTTTATTTAGCCAATGGTGTGTAGCCCATTGGTAACTCATGATTCTCACCGTGAGAGATATGGGTTCGAATCCCCACAAAAGCAGTGGGGATTCAAAATCTTCCTAGGGAGGGTCTGGAGGAAGATTTTGAGTTCCGAGCCGTGTCTTGGTTGATTATTAATATTTGAGTTCCGAGCTGTGTCTATTGATTTATGGGCTGTGTCATAACTTGTATGTATCTAGAATCCTAGTTGACAGCATATTGTAATATATGTAGATTGTAATAATTCAAAAAAAATTATCTTTTATTTACCCACTTGTTGATCTAGGAGAAATAAAAATCGTTTTTAGTGTATAAGGCTCCTATTATAAATAAGGTTCGAGAAATGTCATGATTTACTCAGTTTTTTTCTTGTTTTTTTCTAACAGATGGATTGTTTTCGGGATTCGGATCTATGACCAAAATTTAAAAATTTTGTTAAAATCTCTCAATTTTTAATAACTCATGCACAAGATTTGCTAACACCTTTTTTTTTTTTTTGGTTTTTGTCATGTATTTTATGTAAATAAAGTTGAAACAAACACAAAATTCCTACACAAATATTCAAAATGTTGTTTGGTGAGGATGTCAATTAAAAAGGTTAATTCATTAATTCCATAAAGCAATAAGAATAGGACATGAAGAATTGTCCCCACCAATTTGAATTCATGAAAAAGGAGATTTCTTCAATGATGCCCACTAGTTTTTTTTTTTTTTTTTTAATATTTAAATCAAGCAACAATTTAATAAAACTGTACATTTTGTACAAAATAATTTAAGATATTTGATTTAATATTTAATTAGATGTAGTCCCACTTTAGTCACATTTTGTTCCAAAGAAAATGCACCAAAATAAGCTTCTCTAAAATGCTACCAATTGGTGCATTAATGATTAAAGATCTATTAACAAAATTATGAAACAAAAAAGTAGTTTAATTTTAGGGAAATTAACATAAAATCTCATAATGTTTATTCTTTAATAAATTTTGTTAATTTAAATAGAAAAAAAAATATAATTTAAAATATTTATTATACATTTTCACATGTCATTCTTGAAGTAAAATAACAAAATTTTCATTTATCTTTAATTTTAGTACTTCAATGAAGTTATTAATAGGTCAAAACTGTGATCTATGTTTGGTGGCTTCTGTCATTATATATACAAACTATTGGGATCTATCGGGATTTGTTAATTATAGTCATGTCCTAAAATAATCATAAATATCAATCGAAAATTACGTCATTTTGATTGTGTTTTTAAAAATAATATTAAAATTACTTAATTTTAATATTATATTTGTCCACATTTAATTCTTACTTTCTTAGTTCATATCATTTTTCTTTTTTCTTTTTTGTTTTCAAATTTTGCAACCAAGCATGGACCTTGTAAATTTCAAAATCACATGGGAAAAACCATTGAGTTGAGTCAATGGTTTTGATAAGAAGTATCCTACACTTGTTGCAACAATAAGACTATAAGAGTGAAGATTTGATAATGATATGAGATTTTCATAAATGAAAAAAATAATAATTAAATATTAACTACCAACTACCATTTATGAAAAAGCGCAACCCAATGTTTAATTCCAACATTAAATCCACATCCATTCATCATTTTTTTTAAATCGTTGAAAATCCGTCATCAACTCACATCTTTCGGGTTTAAGCGTAATAAGTAAAATTCATCGTTATCTCAGATTCTTACAAGAAACACACTCTCTGGATTCGAACCCAGGATCTCAAGATCAGATCTTGAGCCCTATACTATCAAGTCACGCCCAATGAGAACATATTCATTCATCATAATATTAGAGAAGTGAGCAATTTTGGATATATGAATAGAAGCGATTCCGGTTCACTTCTGTTGATGCCGATCTTTGGTCAAGCATCATATACATCAAAATTGTACTATTGGAGATCAATACAAAACTAAAACCAAATAAATACTATGAAAATAACAAATAATATTAAAAGATTTACGTGATTCGGCACTTGACCTACATCCACGAGAAGGAAATATAGGAAACATATTGATTTTATTACTCTCCAAAAGATATCCAACCATTTCAAAATCTTGAGCTATGAACAATCTTAAGATTACAAATAGGGCACTCCCACACAATCATTGTTTGGTCAAGTAAGAACCAAAAAGTTTGATCTTAAATTAATTGGTATTTGAGTGTGTGTGATTATTGTGAGTCAAATAAACAAGAGTGATCATGTTGTTAATTGCTATTTATGAAAAGAAAATGAGTCTTGTGTCTGAGTGATATAAGGTTCAGGATTTCATCTTGAAGTCCTGAGTTCGAATCTAGAGAATGCGTTTTTTTTGTAAGAGCCTGAGAAAATCGGGGATTTTACCTGCTCCGCTTAAACCTGGAACGAGTGGTTTGGCGTGGGATCTCCGACAATTTAAAAAAAAAAAAAAAAATTTACAAAGAGGACAAAAGAAAAAGCAAATTTCTGGCCTCCCCCAACAAGCTTGAAGAAAATGCAGAGCTTTTGTCTAATTTGGATCCCTCTTTTTAGAGCACTTTTGTGTTGTGTAACACACAAAGGGTAAACAAAAAGAGGCATCTGCCTCTCAGTCACATGCGACATGTACTTATTGCTTGTTGTTGAAGCATCTTTCACAGTCACAAAATCTCATGCCTCTTTGGTTTTGATAGCATAGCTACAGTATCCCGATACTCGTATCAGAGTCCGGAGACATTGAAATTGAAACAATGGACATTAAACGTGAAATGAGATTATTGGACTTGAAACCTCTAGTATTGAACATGATATATTTCAAGTTTATGTATCTATTTCATATCTCATATCGAGTAAAAACCCGTTGGTGCAGATGTCATCTCATATCTCATATCGAGTAACTTAATGTAAGTTGGATAATCCGTCCTCAATGAGCGTGACTTGGTGGTGTATGACTTATGATCTCACCTTGAGGTACTTGGTTCGAATTCAGGGAATGCGTTTCTTATAAGTGTCTGGGACAGCCGGAGGTTTTAGCTGCTCTGCTTAAACCCGGAAGATGTGTTTTAGCGGCGGGATTTTCAACGATTCTAAAAAAAAAAATTGGATAATCCAATATATTATATTAGTCTTTTAACTAGTTAGGCCCGATCAATGTCACCCCTGGCCAACCATGAAACGTCTCTAATATTTTGCTTGGTCCACCACTTGCCACGCTCACCCAATAGCATGCCCATTGAGACATCATCATCATCATCATCACTATCACTATATTATACAATTTGTGCTTTTATTAATCATGGTATTAAAAAAAATTAGTTAAAACTAACATGGGGTGAAGCCAAACCATTTATAAGTAACCTACCAGAAAGTTTGGTGGCTATGTGGCTATAAAGAGACTGTTTCATTCTTCATCTTGCTTCCTGCACATTTTTAACATATTGTTTTGAAGGGGAACAAAAAGAAGAAGAAGAAGCAAGAACTGAGAATGGGAAATTGCCAGGCCATTGATGCAGCAACACTGTTGATTCAGCACCCATGTGGGAAATTTGATAAGTTTTATTGGCCTGTGAGTGCTTGTGAGATCATGAGAATGAACCCTGGTCACTATGTGGCTCTTCTCATTTCCACAAGTACCTTGTGTCCAACAAATACTGGTAACAAAGAGAAAGAACAATGTCCCAATAACAGCAACAACAATGGCAATGGCAATGGCAATGGCAATTCTGTTCGCTTGACAAGGATTAAGCTTCTCCGGCCGTCGGATACTCTTGTTCTTGGCCAAGTTTATAGACTCATCACTACTCAAGGTATGTGAGTTGGTAAATTCTTGTTCTTTAAGTAACAATTTGTTTTTTTATGCGCCGCCAAAAGGTATGGTTTGCTGGTCTAGTTGATAAGTCTTGGGTTCGAATTCAGGGGTCTATTTCTTATAAGAGCATGAGACAGCCTGCGATTTTACCTGCTCAAATTTTTTTAATGCAGTTTTGAAGTAATATCTTGTTTTTGATTTGGGGTTTGTAGATGTTATGAAAGGGCTATCGGCAAAGAAACATGCGAAGATGAGTAGAAACAAGCCACAATCAACTGAGAAGCCAAAAAGATCTCAACTTGAGAAGGATAATCAGGTAAAATTTCATTGATTATAGGATCAATAATGTACATGCCCTTTAAAATTTATAATCTGATTATATCAAGCATATTGAGGATGAGCTTTACCATGATGGTATTGTTATTTCATTGAAATCTGAAGATTACAAGTTCGAATTGCGGAAATTAGTGATGGAGCCATATTCTTGCGAGTGTGGGCAATTGCCCCCGCTCAATTTAATTTTTTATTAAAACATTTCATAGAAAATTTTGATTTTTAGTGAGATAATTTTGATTTCCCTTCACTAAAATGAAAACTATCTATTTAAATAAGAATAAGACGACATATATTGAATCCTCCACATAATCCATGTTAATGCTCATGTGCAGGTGATGAAACATGAAAGACACAGACCAAGAACAACAACAATATCAACAAACTCAGCTGTGGCTAGATCAAGAATGTGGCAACCCTCATTACAAAGCATCTCTGAAGCTGGAAGATAATCAAATTTTGCAAGAACCAGAGGCTCCATTTAATAATCCAGTCCTTTTAAAGGTGTTAAAGATCAGAACTTTTCATCCAGATAGTAGCTGGCCAAGGAAACATAACATTTTAGGCTTCTACTTGAGCTTGCTACATAAAATCTTCTCACAAGCTGAATCTCCCCTATCAATGTTTGAGCATTACAGGTTTTTAACAAGAGTATCGATACTGATACTGTCCGAATTTGATATTCAAATTGGTGTCCGAACAAACCAAATCAAAACGATATCGTTTTGAATTTAGTCTATCCGAACACCAATTTGGACACCAAATTCAGACAAAATAGCTTTTTCCTTTAATTATAGTCAGATAATGAGTGGTTCCCATTGGTTTCCTCAAACTTGAAAATTTTCAATGCCTTTGCCATCAGAATAGACTCAACTTTTGAAGCACTCCAAAAATTATTGCCTTGGTTGAGAATTGACTCATGCAACTTGCATTGAAAGTATGAAGTAATTGTTAACTACCAGTGTAATCATTTCAAGAACATATTTTTCTTTAAACATGCACATGAAAAAGATTACTCTATCATTAACTTGAAAGAGATGCTTCCAAGTTTAATGACAATGAATCATGACAGAAGCTTAAATTTTTGACCATTCCACTCAAAGTTCCAAGCTCAACACTCATGAGCCCAACTGGCTTGCTGAAATTTTCACTTTGATTAGTCAGATTTAAAATAAAGGATGCACTGTCTAGCCTGTCACATTTTGCATACATAAAAAAAAAAAAAGGGTTTTGCTAATGTACTCGGATATCCATACTGGGGACATTAAAGTTGAAATCTGGACCACTGAACTTGAAACGGTGGCCATTGAACTTGAATTACACATGAAACATGTATATGTTTCAAATTCAAAAGTTAGAAGTTTCAAGTTCAATAACCCCGCTTCACGTTCAATGACCATTGTTTCAACTTCAATGCCTTGATACAGGTACCGTGAATACTATAGCTATGCCCATTTGAACTCTTAACACCTCAGCATGGCATTCGGGTCTATATACTGACAAAGGGTTTCATTAAAAAAAAGCCAGTTATGGGTGAGCACAAGCATTTAGGGAAAATAGCAAAAAAAAAAAAAAAACACAGCCTCATTTTGCTTCAACTTTGTCCTCACATAACATATCATGAAAATATCTTATAGCTTCATCATCATAATCATTAACATCCTAGAAACACCCTTGAAACTAAGAAGATAATGTAAATGGGTTGCAGCATTAGCTTTATGAATTGCCACTGCCTGGTGCTAAGTACTTTCATGCGTTAGCAGTTTTTGAATTCAATGCAAGGGAAGAAATTATGAAGAAGAATATAAAATGGCAGAAATAAAACTGAAACACAGAAAACATTTTGGCCGTCCACATTATCTATTTTAATGACTGAACAACCCTTTCAAACATTTTTCCATCCAGTGCTCACCTCATGAAAATGCAGGAAAAAAACTCGGACAACACCACTGAACATCTGTTTTGATAAAACATTACATATATGAAAGAAATCAAACCTCGACAGCTCTTCTTTTATGCTTCAACAGTTGGAACCGTTTCTTGCTTGGAAACTCACAACCCAAGCAATCACACATTCTCACATGCACAGAAGAAAATTTTGCAGTATCACTAAGCTGTTGCGTTCTCAGTCACCTCTTTAACTTGTTCATGGTTGTCAAATTGGCTGAAGTTACCCTTCTGCTTGAAAAGCTGATTGTGGTGGTGCCTACAGTAGAGACGATGCTCATGCGCCACATAGTTTGATGGGCTAATAACACAACCTCCATGAGTGCACCTGAAACAGGCCTTATGATATGATGTGCCATCTACTGCCACCTAAAAGATCAACACAGCATGATGGGTCAGGGTACCCACCCAAACTATATATAAGTGAGAACAAAAGCGTCTGCGAAAGCATTAACAAAATGTATGTTCAACAAAGCCCCTTTTAATGAAAAACAATAGATATTGATCATGCTTTTCTAAAAAAAGAGGAAAAAATAAGGATTTGAATAAATTTACGACGTAAGTTGATATTGTGATTTGAATCGTTTTCTACAAGTGATTCAAAAATCCATTCAAGTAACAGATAGAATCAGTAATGTCTTTCAAACGTTTATACAAAAATTATTGTTGACATTTGAAATTATTTGGAAGTTCCACTTTTACCTTTTCAATCGGGTACACAGTTTTCTTGCAAGCAACACATTTATCTTGAGTTCCAGCAAACATACTAGAGACTCTGCTATTTGTGACCTGCACAATTCCACTTTTACCTTTTCAATCGGGTACACAGTATTAATGTAGAATAGTTATAATAGTCTTTGAGCAACGAGGTATGAAATGTTTTCAACCAAAGTTCTAACTTTAATACGGGTGAATAAAGTAGAGAAATTTGAAACCATTGCAGTTACCTGATCAGCAGATCTCTCAACTCTAACAGTTTTTGGAGTACCTAGGGATAAAAAGGAATCCATGAATAAGCTTAAACAAGCAGATATAGCATTAATAAAAATATCTTTTGGAAATAAACCATAACTGTTAAGCACCTTCAAAACTTTTATCCAAGCTGCCGGTCATCTTAAACAGCTGATCAAAGTGAGGCTTGCAATACAAGACACCCTCAAAGGAGGAATAGTTGCTCAGCTGCAAAGTTGTAGGAGAAATTAAGAATAAAGGTAAACCACATGATGATACCATCAAAGATTTTACGCTGCAAGGTTGTAGGAGAAAATAGGCATAAAGGTAAACCAGGGTGATACCATCAAAGATTTCACACGAAATCCTTGATACCATAAACTATGCCTTTGTAAGAACAATGTAAAATGATTCACATAGATATATCATGACATTACTAGTTCTGCAAGATTAATCTCATCAATGGACAGTAAATGGCAACCAACCGTTATCATTTCCAACTGACAGTTTTAATGTGGTAGTCATGAGACAAGATTTGAAAGTATAAAATGCAAGTTGACATGTATTAAATTAGTTACTGCATTGCTTGGTGACTTTTTAGTAAAATAACTCGCATGGTCTCAAATATGAGCTGAAGGGAATTACTAACAAAAGCAAAACCTAGAATTTAGCCACAGAGACTCAGATAATGGAGGAGATCCAGCAATAAATCTAACAGGATTAGTTTCAATTTAACACCTCAAACAATCAAAGTTGTCTTGTATGAGATTCCAATGAGAAGTACAGCAAATCCTAATAGACTGTGAAAAACTCTCTCAGAGTTTACAATCATGCAGAGGGAATGTCATCTTTAATTGACACTTACTTTCAACATTTTAGTTCCCTGTGCTATCAATGAATGAAGATACAAATGCTCCGTGGTCATAATCATGAAAATAGCTTGAGAACTAAAAACATATAGCATGCATCTGTTAAACCCAAATGTATCAGAAATCAAGCCAGCCATTTTCTTTTCATTCCGAATGTAATGAAAATGTGAACTTCAGTTTAGGGGCTTCTTGAAAATTCAACTAAGTTCTCTAAATTAAAAGAAACTGATTTCCACAACAACGCGGTAACCACTACTATGTAAAACAAGATACACAAATCTTCTAATCATCTAACAATTGAATAATCTTACGCCTAAATCAACAAGTTTGCTAGGGTATATCATTGGCACAATAAGTACAACAAGCTTCTTCTATGTCAAAAAAATTGAGGATCAACATATATTATCAACAATCAGTTCAGAAATTCCATACATTAGAAAGGTGTCTATCTGAACCAACAACAGCAGAAAAACTTTGAACATTTGAAGGATCTAGATGTCCACATCAAAAGATTACTCAATACTCGGTATAAGTCCTTCGAAAGCTATTAAATGAAACAAACCATTTGATTTTTGTGAACTTAAACAAGAGAATATTAGCTAACCATGTTTAATTTTCAAACAGGGAATCATCTACACAAAACATCAAAATCAGAAAATGGAAGTAATGAACATCTATCCACCACCACCATCATCCAACCTCAAAACCACTACCCCATAACATTAATACTTCAAATTCTCTTACAACCAAAATCTTTAAACAAAACCCAGATAGAAAAATCAAAACTTTACCAAAAAAATCCATGGAGCTTGACAATTGGACATGATCATACAAAAAGAAAGTGACAGAACATCATATACATCAAAACAACACTTTTTTTTAAACTTTCGAAATCCCGCCGCCAAACCGACCAGGTAAAACAAATGCATCCATAAACTCGAACTCAACATCAGTTGCTACTACCAAATCATACTATCAAAATTCAACACACTAAAGTGTTTTTTTTTTTTTTATGACAGAGAAAGTGAAATGGTTACCTTGAGGGTACCCTTGCAATGGTGGCATCTAAAACAAGCCTTGTGATAGACTTTGTTATCAGCAGTAAGTTGATCAACTAAGTACACTGTCTTCTCACACGCCTTACACTTCTGTGTAGTCCCTGCAAAACTTGCCATCTCTCTCCAACCCAAAACAAAAAAAAAAAAAAAAATTAAATTTTCTACACAAAGCTTAGATAGAGCTTTGCTTTGAACACTTCCCAAGTCTTTGATGATGATGATGATTTTAACAAAAAGAAACAAAGACTTTGTCTTCTAAACACACAACCCTTTTTTTTTTTTTTTTTTCAAATTTGTTTTTCAGAGTTTGAGATTACAGCTCATAAATAAATATAATGTTGACAGTAAGTAAGTACTAAGTAGGGCTCTGCTTAGACTTTAGACCAATCACAGGCACTATACCAGGGATATTTTCGTAATTTCAGATTCATTTGAATTACCGTATTACCCCTACACTTGAAACGTGTCATCTGTCTAGTTGAAAAAAAACTTGAGATATCAAAAACTCGGAGATTCGGACATATCGCGGCGGTCTCGAGTGTTAAGTGGGTAGTTTATATTGGGTTCTATACCACTTTCACAAACAGCGCGTGTGTGTCACATTTCTTGAGATGTGGACTATGTGGTGGGGTCCGGGGTGGCTCTATTAATAAATTTATTGGAGCCAGTTAAATCTGAACCGTTGGATATCTAACAGTCTAGATGTAAAGAATAAAAAAAAGGGCCCACGTGCTAGAGTCCTATGCCCATGTGGTGGTATTTGCATAGAGGTAATAATTTGAGTTATGATTCATTTATTCGTTTAATTTAATTTGCTTTAAAATAAATATGAGTTTGAAAAATAGATTTATTTAATAAATGAGTCAATTCGATTTGATTCATTTATTAAATGAATAGAATACGAATTTAAGCTCATTAATTCATTTAATCATTTATGATTCGTTTAATTATTTTCTTATTAGTTATTGTTATTTTTCAATTAAAATTCAATAAATTATTGCTAATTACCATAAAAAAATTAATATTATATATATTTGATAAGTCATTTGTAATAAATATTAATTACGTATGTACTTATGAAGAATTAATATAAATAAATTATGGTAATTTGTCATTAATAATGTCATAACTAAAAACTAGTATATTCATATTTGATTCGTTTAGTAAACAAATCGAATACGAATTCATCATATTTTAATTCAATTCGTTTATGATAGATATAAATTTGATTCGTCAATTTATTTCCACCACCTAAATTATATGGAGGTGTTGGGTACGTGCTTAGAGGGAAGTATGGTAAATAATTGGGTGAAAATTATGGTGGGCCATGGGTATGATGATTGGGTCCTTCTTTATTTATTTATCTATTTTTATTTGCTTTTTCTTTTTGTTTTGTCATTTTATTTTATTATTATTATTCTGTCTGAGTGTCTGACTGGTAGAAATTGCATGCACGATCCAGCAA
Source organism: Zanthoxylum bungeanum (assembly GCA_019454045.1). NCBI lineage: Eukaryota > Viridiplantae > Streptophyta > Magnoliopsida > Sapindales > Rutaceae > Zanthoxylum > Zanthoxylum bungeanum. The sequence goes on from SKCR01032265.1 coordinate 19,358, forward strand.
CTCAATCTCTCAATAATTCCCCTCAAATTCAAAACCCACCTCAATTTGTAAAATATGGGGCCCCACCCTATTAATTAATAAAATAATTTTAAAATCATTATATAATAGATATTAATTTTTATTAAACACATAACCGACTCCCCAAAACTACTCTTATTATTATTAATTAAAAATTTAAGGAATGGAACAATAAGTAATAAATCATCGATAAATGTGTAAGTAGATTAGGACGGAGGATATAACTAGTTAGGAATAAGGAATTTTAAGAAGTGGGAGTAGTATTAATGACGAAATTAGAAAATAAAATTCAGTAAGAATATAATTTAATTTTTCATAAAAAAACAATAGAAATTCTCAATTTTAACAAAGTGAAGTAAAATTATCTCATTAAAAATTTAATTTTTTCATTATTTTATAGAATAAATTTTAACAAATTCTTAGTTCGAGTGAGGCAACTGCCCCTACTGAGAAATATATATCTTCGCTAATGTGTAATATCGATCAAGAAAAAGATGAGAAAAACACGACTAAAATGATTCGAGTATGTCTAATGCGGATCTTTAAATGCCTTGGTAAGAAAAAAAGAGTAATTGATTTTTCCATATGTCAAGCGATATTATAAAAACCTAAATTGACATGTACATATTTTTTTAAAAAAAAAGAAATAGGTTTAATTAAATTTATTGAACTAACAGATATGACAATGAGACGGGTTTCGAACAAGATTCATATTCCCCGAACTCGAATTATCCCCAACCCGAATATTCTTATATACTTGAATATACTATATGGGGGCGGAGACCCAATCCCCAATTGTTTTAACTTTTAAACATTTTAAAGAAGAAAACAAAAACTAGTAAGGAAATTAAGCCTAACAAAGTTAGATTTGGGTTCTGTTTGTTCAAAGGTGACATCAAGGAAACTAAGCCAAACATTTTTGTTTTTTAAAATAGTTGAAACCTCCGCCGCCAAATCATTTCTTCCAGTCTTAAACGGAGCAGATAAAATTTTTGACTGTCACAATAACTAAGCCAAACATGACAACAAATAAATTAATAATTTCAAAAAAAATGAATAATTAATTTTTTTTAACTCAAGGAGACCAAAAATTGCTCTCTAAAATATACATGTTCAACATTCACTGGATTTTATCTAATTTAATACAACTATAAGTTCCTTTTAATTCAATTAAAAATCATCAATTGCTCAAAATATACCAAGTGATGATCTAATAAATTACACAATTTTATACAACCTCCAAAGAGAAAAGTGCTACAATATTCATGAAATGATGAAACTACTATCTGAAAATTATTGAACTGATTTCTATGGAAGATGGGAACCTGGAGGTGATCGGCACAACAGCTAGTTTTTTTTTTTTTTTTTTTTTTGAAATCGTTGAAAATCCTACCGTCAAACCACCACTTTCGGGCTTAATCGGAGCAGGTAAAACCCCCGACTGTCTCAGGCTCTTACAAGAAACGTACTCCTTAGATTCTGTTGGCGACTTGGTCGCATAATCGGTTGTAATTGGTTTTGATGATGCAACGCAAGATAGAAGACTTCAACGTGCAAACACGAAGCAATACAAAAAGTGTCGAAGCATATGGGGTGAAGAGCGAGAATGTGAAGACTTGCGGCAAATTGAAGAATATATTGCGAAGTCTTAGCTTAGGATTTAATTTGTTATGTGAAATGTAATATTCAAGTGCCTAAGCTCATATGGATCATGCACATTCACTTAGATGCATTAGGATCATGACAAAATGCCTTATAACCTTCATTACTCTGCATTTTGGTTTGAGACCGGCATACCGGTGTCATTCCGGTATCCATACCGATCAAGGAAAGCCTTATGCATGCTTTCTGGAACCAGGGAGATCCATTCCGGTCTAGCTCGTCATGGTGCATAGTTACTGAAACCATGGAGATCCATACCTGTCTCTATTCCGGTCTCCATTCCGGTCTAGCTCTTCATTTTGCACACATTCTGGAACCGGGCCAAACCATACCGGTCTTCATACCGGTTAGCATACCGACCTAACGTATACTTGTTCAACGGTAATATAGTCGTTAGTATCCGTTGGAAACCCAGACCGGCATACCGGTCTACATACCGGTGACCAGACCGATCGCAGCAGAAAGTTGGGGAATGCTTTGCATTTTATTATAAATAGGACCCCAACTCATTTGCCTTGGTTAGAGACATTATTTTACATCTTCATACATTCTCTAAGGCAAATACAAGAGCGTCTTAAACTTTCTTAATCTCAAACACTCTCAAGCTCACACACTTACCTTCATACATTTGTGAGCTTAGAACACTTGGGTTTGCAACTCACACAATCTTCTTATTATTTGTGAGTGCCCAAATGTGATTCAAATCTTCTATATCAAAACACTTGCGGTTTGTGAAATCCCATTAGCTTGGGTAGTTGTAAAGGTTTGTGAGTAAGCCTACGGACAAAACTCAAAATTGTAAAAGGTTCGGAGTGCGCCTTTGCGGAAAACTTTTGGTTGCGAGTGAACCACAGAAACTCGATTTTAGTGGAAATCTTCAAGCGAGGTTTGGGGGAGTGAACGTAGGCACGTTTGGCCGAACCACTATAAATCGCGGTGTCGTATTTCTCTTTCCCTATACTCTTACTATTTGCAAGTTTATTTACATTTACATTTATTGATTAGAAAACTTGCATATAGGTTATTAATTGGAATAGAGAAAATTAATCTAAGAGCCTATTTGGTAATAAGAGCTAAAATCGACAAAGATTTCATAATTCCGTATTTATAAATAATAACCCAATTCACCCCCCTCTTGGGTATAGAGATTGCTTGTCGCTATTGCTTGTAGGTAATTTCAGATTCGAACTCATAACCTCAAGGTGAAATCCTGAACCCTACACCACCAAGCCATACCCCTTGGGGACACTGCAGCTAGTTTTGCACTCAAGCATTTCATGAAAATTAGGGGTGGAAATTTAGGTTAGGATTCGTTTATTCGTTCGATTCGATTCGCTTTAAAGCGAATACGAGTTTGAAAAAATGGATTCGTTTAATAAATGGGTCAATTCGATTCGATTCGTTTAATAAAGAATCAAATACGAATTTAAGCTTATTGATTCATTTATTCGTTTAACATTCGTTTTATTATTTTCTTTTACTAGTTACTTTTATTTTTCAATTAAGATTCGAGAAATTATAGCTAATTACCATAGAAAAATAATATTGTCGATATTTGGTAAGATATTTATAGTAAATATATTAATTACATATTTCATATGTATATATCTATGTAGAATTAATGTAAATAAATTATTATAAATTATGTTATTGAATAATATCATGATTAAACGAATATTCGTATTCGATTCATTTAATAAACGAATCGAATACGAATCCTGATACTAGGAAACAAGCTGATTCATTTAATATTCTTATTCATATTCGATTCATTCTCACATGATTGTTTTGACATAAATTTCGTAGCAAAAACCTGAAACACATACACAACAAAAGTGTTAAGAACATTGGGAAACAAGCTGATCTACGACATCACTGTCTAAAACAGACAGCAAGTCAGTATCTTCTAAGCAAATAAAAAATAAGTGCTTTCAACCAATCCCCATCGCAAAATGAAACAAAAACAACTAAGAAACTGGAAAAACACTCATCGGTCAACCACCGTTGACCAACGCAAAATTCGAAACTAATTATTTTTTCCGGTCGAAGTTCACACCTCAATCCTAACCCTAACCTTAATTTTACAAAATTAACTCTCTAACTCATCAATTTGGAAAAAAATCCCAATTGAGAGCATAAACCTTAATTTCAAAAATCTAATCTTTTTTTTCCCTATTTTTACTAGTTTCTTATCAAATTGACAATTTATAAATATTAGTCATTACTCAAATAACATTTATCTATGATTGATTTCTCCAATTCATACCAAATCTTAAACCAAATTATAGAATTTCTCAATTTCCGATTAAGCGTCTAAGCCCCGACTAGGTGCTCTAGGCGTTAGGCGCTGGGTCACCGCCCGACTAGCGCCTAGCGTATTTTATAACACTCAATCTATTAACACAACTTAAGATGCTGCCCAATCTGTGATGCCATTGATTACTCAGTAGTAGCAGAAATCTTATCTTTCCAACCACAATATGATTTGCTAAATCCATATGCCAAAACAATCAATGAATGCTTGAATTTTTCAGAGCTTACTTTGAATGTTGGAGGTCACTGGTTCTGTTTGCGCAATTTTATGCCTGAAGAAAACGTGTAAGGTTCAAACCTCTTGAGACAAAGTCACAGCAAGAGGTGTTTGATTAAGTGAACAAGCCTCCAAGGGGCACAAGCACATAAATTACAGATTCTAAAACTACGAAATAAAAAATAAGATGCTTGTTTGAGTCTTCATTTGATCGGGCATTTTAAATCTTCGCATGAGTGAGCATTTTATAGTGGAATTTGTAAACTGCTCGGACGATTTCGGCTCATAACTTCCTGGAAACTGCTGGGTCATGCCTCCAACCGTTGAGTTGTGCGCCATAACTGCCTGATCGTGGGGGGAAATGTCTAACTGCTGTAATCGTAGGATCAACTACAGAATGTGTTCGATCGTCCTGAGTCATTTGTCGTTCTAATCGCTGTTTCGGTCGTCTTGAGTCCTTTGTCGTTCTAATCACCATGTCATCCAGTGATTGCTCCGATCGTTCTTTCCTTCGTCGCCCTGCTTGCCTTTATCCTTTACTCCTTCGATCTAGGGCGATTTCACTCTAGGGTGACTTTCTTTTGTCAATAATTTTCCCCCAAATTCACCTTGATTGAATTGGAAATGAAATCGAGGTGAATTTTTTCATATCAGGGTGATAGACGTCGGCCTACAAGTCCTCGCGTTACGACACCTATCTAGGGCGACTTTATAATTTCTTCCTTATTTTCCCGCTCTTTCTTCTCGTTCGGCTACACTCATTGAAGACTGGCGCTCTTTCTTCTGTTCGGCTGCCCTAATTAAAGACTGGCACTCTTTTTTCTCGTTCAGGGGAGGCCACTGCACTAATTGAGGACTAGTCCGATGGATATTCCTTCTCTCCCTCGGCTAACTAGCTACCCGATCGATCTTTCAGTACATGTAATCTACGAAACAGGGGGTGCAGTACCTTCCCATAGAGGAACTCGGTCAACCGCTGCCAATGACCCATCTACACCATTACATTCCATTTCACAACTCAACCCTTGTGGATGGCCGTTGGCTAACCTTCTTACATTCCATTCCACAACTCATTAAAGAAAAGCTTTTGTTTCCGACAGCTCATTTTCCATACAGATCTTTTCTTTTCCCAGCTCTACTCTACTCTGCTCCTTCCGCTCCTTCCCCCATCCATCCATTCTGCTATTGAACTATTCACCAACCTACGGTCTCTACCTCCCACTATCATCTTACTATGTAAGTTGCTTTTCGTCGGTTTCTCACAGACGGCGCCAAATATTGACGGCTGATTTTCGTCTCAGGGGGTAATATGGTGTTTGTCCCATACTCTTTAAGTCAATGAGTCATTGACTTGGAGAGTACTTGACGCAAGTGTCGCCTGGGGCGAGTACATAGGATGTCGATGTATCTAAGCATTGATGCTGCCTACCAAACGAATGTCAAGTTATGAACTTGACTCTACATGACCATCGGGGATGTATCTAGTCGGAGGAACTAAATGAAGGTCAGGGTCATGACCTTCACTCTACAAGAGCCATTGAGGAAGTACCCAGTCGACTAAACCAGATGGTCAGGATAAATGTCATACGACATATGTAATTCATGTCTATAACCTGACTTGACATGAAACTACGGGGGGATTACCCAGTCGACTGAACTAGATGAAGATTCAGGATATAAGTCATACGACATGTCGAATGGAATGGGTGAATTCCATAATTCTATCTGACCAGACATGAGTCACCCGGGGTACGTGCAGATGATGGTTCTGGAGTGCTTTCACTCGGCATGTCGAGTGAAACGAGTAAATTCAGTAATTCAATTTGACTCGACAAGAGTCATCTGGGGATGTCCCCAATCGACTGAACTGGACAATGGTTCAAGAGCGCTTTCACTCGGCATGTCGAGTGAAACGAATGAGTTTCATGATTCTATTTGACTCGACAAGAGTCATCTGGGGATGTCCCCGGTCGACTGAACCAGATGACGGTTCAGGAACACCTTCACTCGGCATGTCGAGTGAAACGAATGAACTTCATAATTCAATTTGACTCGACAAGAGTCATCTGGGGGATGTCCCCGGTCGACTGAACCAGGTGACGGTTCAAGAGCGCTTTCTCTCGGCATGTCGTGTGAAACGAGCGAATTTCATAATTCTATTTAACTCGACAAGAGTCATCTGGGGGATGTCCCCGGTCGACTGAACCAGATGACGGTTCAAAAGCGATTTCACTCAGCATGTCAAGTGAAATGAATGAATTTCATAATTCAATTTGACTCGACAAGAGTCATCTGGAGGATGTCTCCGTTCGACTGAACCAGATGAAGGTTCATGAGTGCTTTCACTCGGCATGTCGAGTGAATTTAGTAATTCAATTTGACTCGACAAGAGTCATCTGAGGATGTCCCCGGTCGACTGAATCGGATGATGGTTCATGAGTTCTTTCACTCGACATGTCGAGTGTATTTCACGTACTCATTAACTCATGTCGTATATTAATGATGTTTAAAAACTCTAAAGCGTATTATGTCAAGTGAAATCGTTCCTCGTCTGTTCTTTGTATCGTTTCGCATTCGACACTTGGATTGTTTCCTAGTCTCTTTCCAATCATTAATCGCAACCTTAGTGTGAATTACGAGGAATTTTTTGCGGGACTTTTGGCGCCAATTGAGTAGAGTGTATAAAAAGAGCTTTGGGTACTTCATTTGATTCATTCATAAAATTTCCATTCGGAGGCCGAGTAAGGAGAGCTCTGAAGTGTTTCAAGGTATTCTTCGAAAACTTCCTCTTGTTCTTCAATTTCTTTAAGCGTTCATTGTGTAGATTCAAGCCGTTCTTAGGTAAAATTGGTTGTTTGATCTTTTGAACTTTGGAAATATTTCAAAATTGTGTTTGTGGGTTTTGATCTTTAGGAAATAGTTTACTAGGGAGTTTAGTGTTCGTATGTTTGTTGTTTGGAAGATGTCGAGTGGAGAATCTTTAGGCAGCTTAGGTGATAAAATTGATAGTTATGTCAGGTCTTCTTCAAGTGAAACGAAGGAGGACGAAGTATACAAAGATTGTTCGTACCAAAAGCTAATTGAGGCTGGTGTAATCACCTTGGCCAGGTCGTCCTAGGAGATCCCTACCTAGGCTATACCACTAAGGTCTTTACCTGTCGTTGGGGAGTCGAGTGAATTTCCAAGTACAAGTGAACCCACTAATTTACTATCTAAGAATCCTGCTAGTCGAATAACCAGAAAAGTATTGAGGGAATTGAGGTGCAAGTATAGGTTTCCCGATTCTCTGGAACTTCGTGTACCTTCGCCGAGTGAAAGAATCGATTATAAAGTTCCGGGGTGGATAGGATTCTACGTACGTCCATTTTCTGAGGGGTTGAGGTTTTCTATCCCAAGACTTGTTTGGGAGGTTCTGGATCACTTTGTAGTTGCCCCTGCTCAGCTGATGCCAAATGCGTGGAGGATATTACTGTCGATTGAATGTATGTCTTTTGAGTTAGGTGTGCTTTTTGAGGTAAGGGATGTTTTAGCGACGTACTACCTGAAATAGCATTTGAATGAGAAGGGAATATATACTTTGATTCTTCGTCAGAGGAAGACGCATTTAGTTACTGGATTGCCGACTAATGATAGAGGAAATTGGTAGTCCGATTATTTCTTTGCGAAGGATGATGGTATATTTGGATCGACCAGGGCTGGTCGAATCCCAGAATTTTGGTGCTTGTCGAGTGAGTAGCATTTTATTTTTTTATTTTAGAATTTAATCCTTACTTCTGAATTTGAATAACAGTGTGCTTGTTGCTGCAGATCCTTCACGAAACAAAACATTTGTTACGACCGCACGTACAATCTCCAAGACCAAAGTGATTTTATCTTTGCCGCCTGAGGAAAGATATTATAAAACTATCTTAGTGGAGAAGAGGCTGAAGGCGACTCTGCTGTGGAGGGATATTTACAACCGAGAGGGAGAAGGTACACATTTCTGGCCCTTTGTAACGACGTATTTCCTGTGATAAGTTGTAGATGGTCGCGTCAAGTGTTATACAAAGAGTTAAATTGTCCAAAGCTTCTAAAAACTGAGGAATTTTTATGCGCAGAGGAAATGATGATTGGACCATTCACAGTAGCTTCACTCGACGAAATGAAGAGCCGGAGGAAAGCAAGGAAGTTGAAGAAGAAAGAACCGGAAGTCAAAAAAGAAACTGGTCTTCAGCCAAGGGAAGTCGTTTCAAGTGAGGGTGTCGCGGAAAAGGGGAAGTCGACTGAAATGATTCATTCAGGGAAGAAAATGAAGTCTACTGCCGAAGTGGAGGAGGACTTTGATAACGTCATCTTAAAGGTTCCTCGAGAGTCGACTGTGATTTTTGATCCTTCAAGCATTGATTCATTCGTAGAAGGGCTTCTTTTGGATGGGGATGAAGAAAGGTTAGCACAAATCGGTCCGGTGGAGGCTATGAAGAAAGCCATCGCTTTGAACTACCAAGTGAGTATAACCTCTTTTTTTTTGGGTTGAATGACATCCTGACCCGAGCTCTTCAGGCATTGGAGTGTAGTCTGTTTATGCGAAAGAGTGCGGAATGCAGCCAAAGGAGGCTTGCCCAAAGGATTCGTTCCCTCGAACAATATAGCGGTATTCTTTTTAAGTCAAATTTTAAACAGTGAATATGTTATAATTAAGGGAGATTAATCTAAATAGAAATAGTAAAAGGTTTACCTTTCACCCTAGCAGGGGGAAGTTACCTTCTCATAGTTGAATAGTAAAAACTGAAAAAAGTAAAATACTATCACAGAAAGTAAATTAAAATAATTACAAAACTGAAAATTAAAGAAAACTAAATAGAAATTATATACAAACTCCTTATTTATTCAGAGAATTACAGAGAGGAAGGTATATCTGAAACTGAAATTTCGAGCTGAATTTATAGGCGTCAATAAGGTCCATGGGTCGCAACGCGTAAGCCTTTCTTGCATCGCGACACGGACACGTGTCACGCTCTGATTAGTCCACCGAGATTCTTATCTGATGATGTGGCATTTTGGATGATTAATTTAATAATTAAGCTGACATGGCAGTGATGTGGCGATGCCATGGCGATTACGTGGTGACATATGGCGATAGTTATTGTCGGCACCGTAGGATTGTGACACGTTGCAGGCAATGATTGGTTAATGATGACGTGGTTGACACGTGGCGCGTTGACTTGGTCTTCTGCTGACATGGCTGGCATGTAAGATGACACGTGGCAATTCGTGGCGATGGTGATTGTCGGTATTATAGGATGATGACATGTGGCACGGCGCACGTTAGCATGATCGGTTGGGATGTTGACACGTGGCACGGTGCATGTTAGCAAAGTCTGGCGCACGTTAGCAAAGTTAAACTTCTCAGATTCTGACATATGTCCCCAGTGCATGTTAGCATGAAGCGGCGCACGTTAGACGTCGCGACGCGCTAAATGACCATTTTGCCCTTTGTTGTCCCCTTTAACCGTTTTGGCCCCAAATCACCTCCAGAATATTCTGAAACTTTATTTATCTACAAAATAACACAAAATACATCAAAATATTCACAAAACTCAAGAAACTATACAAAATATTAGGTCAATGGAGTAGGAAATAGCGATACATTTACCAATCACGACACCCATTGATGAGTGGTATTTATATCACTATTTCCCACTCATTTACCTAATATTTTGTATAGTTTCTTGAGTTTGATGAACGTTTTGATATGTTTTATTTTATTTTGCAGATAAAATAATATCAGGACTCAATGAAATCATTTAGACGAAATGTGGATCAAATAAGGGCAATTATTGGACTTGATATATTAATTTTGGAGATTGGAACTTGAAAGGGCGTTTTTGACGAAGTGCAGTTTTGGAAATTCCAGTTTTGCGCATCTGTCGTATTTTGGGCATAACTGTTTACTCAGATATCAGATTGAGCTGATTCAAGTTCCAGATTAAAGAAGATTCAAATATCTACAACTTTGAAAGAGAAATATTTTCAAATTCTGATGATTTCAAGACCGAAATTGATGAACCATCCAGAAGTGTGTGGAGTGTAATTATTAAAAGTCATTATCAATCATTTTCAAAGCAAAATATTAATTAATAAATAATTAATAAAAATTATCAAATCACCACCAAACAAGATAAGCAATTAGTGGAGCAATTATGGATTTGGTGTAGTAATTAGTGGAGAAATTAATAATGGATTTGGTGGAGAATTTGATGGATGATTTGATGGAGGCAAAATTTTGCCTATAAATACCAAGCCATTTCATTTGTAAAATTCATACTTTCTTCTTTGAAATCCTTAATGAAAAAATAAAAAGATTGTATCTAGTTTGTTTATTTTTAGTTTTCAGTAATTAATTTTCAATTTCGCACTTTCTTTTCTTTACTTTTTCAGTTTTACTTTCCGTAATTTACTTTTACGCATAACACTTTCCTTTCTTTACTTTTTCAGTTTTTATTTTTCAACCATGAGGAGGTAACTTCCCTCTGCCGAGGTGAAAGGTAATTCTTTTACTGTTACTATCTTAGATTAATCTCCCTTAGACACAACATATTCACTATTCTAAAATTTGACTTAAAAAGGAATACCGCTATATTGGTCGGTGGGCTATTTAATTTAAACTGTTAAACCTGACTAAGCAAGGATACCGCCAGATTGGTCGGTTGGTAATTTAATTTTGGTTCCGCCTTTATGGCTGGTTATTTCTTTATCGCCTACATGGCAGGTTCATGGACAAATTTTACCGCCTTTATGGCTGGTCGGACTTAACTTGACTTAATCAGGGTACCGCCTATATGGTCGGTTGGTTTTAATCTCACAAGTGATTATGTTATACTAAGGGAGATATCTAAGTTAGTAATTAGTAAAAGTAATTCCTTTTATCTTGGCAGTTTATTTTCATTTACTTTCCGCTTTTACTTTCTCGCAGTTACTTTTTAGCATTTTTATTTTATGTCTTTTAAGTTTTCATTAGCCATAGCTATGTATTGTAACTAAGTTAGTATCTATGGTTGTGATGAATTTCAATATAACCGGTTTATAAGGGGTTAGATTATAGGTTGGGTAATTTAAAGATTTATTTATTGAGTCTTAATCTTAATGCTTTTTATTAACTGGCCATTAATAAAATTGATTAGGTAAACTTAAAATGAACTAGACATAGGGATTTTAAGTTTAAGACCTTAGACTCAATAACCCACGATCTTCCTTGAGGATAGATAACCCTTTTAATAGATTTTCTTACAGGATAGGAATATACCTGTCGGGCGGGGGTAGCCATAATTGGAACTTAATCTTAATGAATCTAGGTAATTTGGTTGACATAGACATATGGTTCAATTGGATTATACTAGGTATTTGAAATTGACCATCGGAAGAGGCTTTTACATAATTAGTGTTCCAGGTTAATAAATCAATATATTACCCAACTTTAAGATAACCACTTCATCTTCTAAATAATATTGGAATTAATCACAACCCTGGATAGTTTTTATAATTTGGATTTTTCTCAACCTACTTTTAAGCAATTTTATTTACTTGTTTTAAATTTAGAATCATCGTCATTTCAAATCAATCAATCAAACAACCTGTTAGATACTGGTAATCAGTTGGCCCCATAAATTAATAACAAAAGGTTTTAAGTCCTCGTGGGATCGATACTTTTTATACTACTTGAACGATACGTGCGCTTGCGTTATACGTGTGTGATTACGCCGGTCAAGTTTTTGGCGCCGTTGCCGGGGACTTATTTATCTTTTACTATTAGTTTAGGGGTTAGATTTGTTACTTGTATCTTATTTTTCTTTTACTTATTGTTTTTGTTTTCTTGTGTTTCAGGTTCTCAGACATTAATGAGACGAGCCAGAAGCTTTGAAATCCATCCGCTTGACCCTGAGATTGAAAGAACCATCAGACAGTTGAGAAGGGAAGGCGAGAAGGCCAAGAAGCAATTGTTAACATGGAACCTGAACCTTTGGAGGTTGCACCACCAATTCCCATTCGAGACAGAACCATTCCGGTGGTAAATGGCCTCACTTCCTGTATTGTACTTCCTCCCTTACCAGCAAATGCAGGAGATATCAAAACTTGCATTCAGATGATTCAACAGTCAGTACAATTTGGGGGGAATGCAACTGAAGATCCTAACGCCCACATCAGCAACTTCCTGGAAGTTTGCGGCACTTTCAATTACAACCGAGGAGCTGAAGAAGCAATGAGATTGCGGGTTTTTCCATACTCTTGAAAGACAGAGCAAAGGCCTGGCTACATTCACTATCAGCTGGTTCCATCACAACATGGAACACTCTAGCCACCAAATTCCTTGAAAAATACTTTCCACCAGCCAGAACTGCAAAGTTGAGGAATGACATCACATCCTTTGTGCAGCAAGATTCAGAATCTCATGTACGAAGCTTGGGAAAGATACAAAGATCTGCTCCGGAAATGTCCTCACCATGAGATTCCAAAATGGCTTCAAGTCCAATTTCTATAATGGACTTTCTGGATTGATGAGAACCACTATTGATGCTGCTGCTGGAGGAGCTTTGATGTCAAAAGGAGAAGATCAAGCCTGGGACCTAATCGAAGAGATGGCCAATAACAATTCCTTGTGGCCAACAGAAAGGAGCTTGATTCAAAGAATTGCAGGAATTTATGAAGTTGGAGCCAACACAGCAGTTAGTGCCAAACTGGACCAGATATGCAAATTCATGGAGACTCTCAACACTCAAAGCAAATTGGAGCAACAAGTTCAACATATGGAGGAGCACCAGAGCCAACTCAACCTGAAGAAACGGTGAATTATGTCAACAATTTCAACAGACATGGAAACAATCCATATTCCAACACCTACAACCCAGGGTGGAGGATCATCCTAATTTTTCATGGAGCAACAATTCTGGACAAAGGAACAATCCACCACAGGATTTCCAACAGAACAATCCACCACCTGTATTCCCGCAACATAACAAAGGCCAGGAGCATGAAAAAGAACCAGTAATGGCAGAAGTGCTGGCTCAGTTAAAAAAATACGATACTATGATTCAGAACCAATCAGCTTCTATCAAAGCACTGGAAAATCAGATTGGACAACTGGCCAATGCTCAGAGTTATAGACCACCAGGAAATCTTCCCAGCAACACAGAACCAAATCCAAGGAACCGAGGGAAGGAGCAATGTCAAGCCATCACCTTGAAAAGTGGTACTGAAATCAACAAAGATGTTGGAATCAAGGCAACCATTGAAGATGTTCCAAAAGAAGCAGAGCAACAGATGGAGGAAAAAGAAGCAAAGGAAAAAGAACAGATTACTCCACCTCCACCTTTTCCTCAGCGTCTTCAGAAAAACAAACTGGACAAGCAGTTTGCTCGATTCCTGGAAGTATTCAAAAAGTTGCACATCAATATTCCATTTGCAGAAGCCTTGGAACAAATGCCCAGCTATGTCAAATTCATGAAAGATATTCTTTCACGAAAACGAAGATTGGGAGATTACGAGACAGTAGCATTGACAGAAGAATGCAGTGCCATCATTCAGAGGAAACTACCCCAGAAGTTGAAAGATCCTGGCAGTTTCACAGTCCCGTGCACCATTGGAGAACATTACATCGGTAAGGCTTTATGTGATTTAGGTGCTAGTGTTAACTTGATGCCTTTTTCTATTTACAGGAAACTACAGATTGGAGAAGCAATGCCTACCTCTTGTCTCTTCGCAACTTGCCGATCGGACGCTCGCATTTCCAAGAGGAGTGGTTGAAGATGTGTTGGTGAAAGTTGACAAACTCATTCTCCCAGCTGATTTCATTATACTTGACATGGAAGAAGACAAAGATGTTCCTATCATTCTTGGGAGACCATTCTTGGCTACAGGGAGAACTGTGATTGACGTACAAAAAGGAGAACTAACCATGAAAGTTCAGGACCAAGAAGTTACTTTCAATGTTTTCAAAGCCATGAAATTCCCGAGCGATGAAAAGGAAGAAGAATGTTTCAGAATTGATGTTGTTGATAGTATCATTCAAGATACTGATACAATTCCCACAGACAAACTTGAAGCTTGCATCACCAACATGTCTGACAGTGAGCTTGATGCTGAAATTATGGAATGTATCAACTATCTTGACAAGCCGTTTCGTTTCAAAGTGACACAACCAATTGAAAGTTTGGAACTTCAAAAGACAGACCGGACGATCAAACCCTCGATTGAAGAACCACCGCAGCTGGAGCTGAAGTTACTCCCGAGCCATCTCAGGTATGCATTTCTTGGAAACTCTTCTGAATTACCTGTTATAAATTTCTCGTCGCTAATATTGGAACATGAAGAAAAGTTGCTGAGAGTATTGCGAGAGCACAAGAAAGCCATTGGTTGGACTATAGCAGACATTCGAGGCATTAGTCCATCATTTTGCATGCACAAAATCTTGATGAACGATGAGTACAAACCCACTGTGGAGCATCAACGGAGACTCAGTCCAATCATGAAGGAAGTCGTGAAGAAAGAAATCATCAAATGGTTGGATGCTGGCATCATTTATCCCATTTCAGACAACAGTTGGGTGAGTCCAATGCAATGTGTGCCGAAGAAAGGAGGAATTACTGTGATCACCAATGAAAATAACGAGTTAATTCCGACAAGAACGGTGACTGGATGGAGAGTATGCATGGACTACCGTAAGCTGAACAAAGCCACCAGAGAAAGGACCATTTTCCGCTGCCATTCATTGACCAGATGTTAGACAGATTGGCGGGACATGAGTTCTATTGCTTTTTGGATGGATATTCAGGATACAATCAGATTTCCATTGCACCAGAGGATCAGGAGAAAACCACATTTACATGTCCTTATGGTACTTTTGCTTTCCGCAGGATGCCATTTGGACTATGTAATGCCCCTGCCACATTTCAGCGTTGCATGATGGCCATCTTCTCAGATATGTTGGAGCAGAGTATGGAGGTTTTCATGGATGACTTTTCTGTATTTGGAGATTCATTTGATCATTGGTTTGCAAAATCTTGAACAAGTATTACAAAGGTGTGAAGACACGAACTTGGTACTCAACTGGGAGAAATGCCACTTTATGGTACAGGAAGGCATTGTTCTTGGACACCGGATCTCACAAAGGGAATCGAGGTAGACAAAGCAAAGATCGAGACAATTGAAAAACTACCTCCTCCAACATCTGTCAAAGGCATTCGGAGTTTTCTTGGACATGCAGTTTTACAGGAGATTTATCAAAGACTTTTCCAAAATTGCAAAACCTCTTTTCAACCTTCTGGAAAAGGATGTGCCTTTCAACTTCACCAAAGAATGCCAGGAATCCTTCGAGATCTTGAAACAGAAGCTGGTTTCTGCCCCCATCATTGTAACACCAGACTGGACCCTTCCATTTGAAGTAATGTGTGATGCTAGTGATTTTGCTGTAGGTGCAGTTTTGGGACAACGCAAAGCAAAGATTTTCCACACCATTTACTACTCCAGCAGAACTCTAAATGAAGCTCAACTCAACTACACAACCACTGAAAAGGAGTTGCTTGCAGTTGTGTTCGCTTTTGACAAATTCCGTTCTTATCTGTTGGGTCCCAAGGTGGTAGTCTACACAGATCATTCAGCAATCAAATATTTGATCGCGAAGAAAGATGCCAAACCCAGATTGATCCGTTGGATACTTCTTCTGCAAGAATTTGACGTGGAGATTCGAGACAGGAAAGGAACAGAGAACCAGGTGGCAGATCACTTATCGAGGA
Source organism: Zanthoxylum bungeanum (assembly GCA_019454045.1). NCBI lineage: Eukaryota > Viridiplantae > Streptophyta > Magnoliopsida > Sapindales > Rutaceae > Zanthoxylum > Zanthoxylum bungeanum. The sequence continues at coordinate 35,333 of SKCR01032265.1, forward strand.
TCGAGAATGGAGAAACAGCTGGCAAAGAACTGTCAATCAAAGAAACTTTTCCAGATGAACAGCTGTTTGCCATGAAACAACAAGATACCCCTTGGTATGCTGACTATGTCAACTACATTGTGTCAGGAAAATGGCCGTTGGAATGGACAACTCAACAACGGAAGAAATTCTTCAAAGAAGTCAGCACTATATCTGGGATGAGCCGTACCTGTTCAAACGGTGTGCTGATCAATTATTGAGACGGTGTGTTCCACAGGAGGAGGTCAACAGTGTTTTGCAGCACTGTCATTCATCACCATATGGCGGACACTTCAGCGGAAACAAAACTGCAGCAAAAGTCCTTCATCAGGTTTGTTCTGGCCTACACTTTTTAAAGATGCTTATCTTTTTGCTTTTCAATGTGACAGGTGAAAGTACCTACAAGCACTAGCGACAAGAAATCTCTATACCCAAGAGGGGGGGGGGTGAATTGGGTTATCGCTATTAATGCGGAATTATAAAATCTTTACCGATTTTAAGCTCTTATTACCAAATAGGAGTTTTAGGTCAATTTTCTCTTGTAAATAAATATCATATATGCAAGTTTCTAATCAATAAATATAAGCATAAGTAAACTTGCAAATGTATAAAAGAGTAGGGAAAGAGAGATACGACACCGCGATTTATAGTGGTTCGGCCAACGTGCCTACGTCCACTCCCCCAAGCCTCGCTTGAAGATTTCCACTAAAATCGAGTTTTCCGTGGTTGACTCGTAACCAAGAGTTTTCCGCCAAGGCACACTCCGAACCTTTTACAAGTTTGAGTTTTATACGTAGGTGCACTCACAACCTTTACAAATTACCCAAACGATGGGATTTCACAAACCGCAAGTGTTTTTGATATGAAAGAATTAAAACACACTTGGGCACTCACAAATAATGAGAAGATTGTGTGAGAGCAAACCCAAGTGTTCTAAGCTCACTAAATGATATGGAAGATGTGTGTGAGCTTGGATGAGTGTTTATGAATATGAAGGTGTATGACACTCTTTGTTTGCCTTTAGAGAATGTATATGAAGGTTTTCTAGATCTCTAACCTGAGGCAAAGGAGTTGGGGTTCTATTTAAAACAAAATGCAAAGTTTTCCCCAACTTACAGCGAGACCGGCGAGCACACCGGCGAGGGGACCGGCATACCGGTCTAGGGCTCCAACGGTAACATAACGTTCAAAAAACTAGCCGTTGGACCGGCGAGCAAACCGGCGAGGAGACCGGCGAGGAGCTCCCTGGTTCCAGAGAGCATTATTTGCTCAGCTAAAACCGGCATGGAGACCGGCGAGCAAACCGGCATGGGGACCGGCATGGAGCTCCCTGGTTTCAGTATGTGCATGACCAGTCAAGACTGACGACACTTGGTATTTTGGCCGTAACTTTTCTCTAGAAAATTCCAAATCATGATCCGTAAATTTATACATAAACTAGACACATAGATCTAGCTTCTGTAAAAAATTCAGCTCCAAAAACATTAAGATGAAATTTATGGAATTTTTCTAATGTGACGTGTATGCAGAAAACGCACATCTGAACATGTTGTACTAAAAAGGCTCTAGAAAAAGTTCTATGCATCGGAATTATGTTCCGTTTGAACCGTAGCAAACTAGAGACACATATCTATCTAACGGTATATTATTTGAAGTTTAATTCAACCGTTTGATAGTTTTTGGAAGATCATTTACCGATGCACTTGTGCATAGAATTCATTTTTGTGCAAATAAAGTGCAAATGATTCTTTAAGCATTCTAATCCATTTTAAATGCAAGTGATGCAAAATGTATGATTCCTAAGAGCTTTAGATCACTTGAGTAAACTCACTTACAATAAAATTTAGCTCTTAATCATTATCTTCGATTTGCCGCTAGTCTTCATATTCTCGCTCTTCACCCTATATGCTTCGACACTTTTTGTAATGCTTCGTGTTTGTACGTCGAAGTCTTCATTCGCATTGACGTCATCAAAATCCTTTTATGCGATCAAGTCGCCAACAACAGGTGCCAGAGAATGGGGAATATTTCGAGAAGAAACGAAGGACCATTGCAAAACATTCTGGAAGTTGAGATATTTGATGTGTGGGGTATTGATTTCATGGGACCCTTTGTTCCATCATTCGGAAACCTATACATCTTGGTTGCTGTAGACTACGTCTCCAAATGGGTTGAAGCAATTGCACTGCCATCCAATGATTCAAAAGTGGTGATCAAATTCCTGAAAAAGAACATTTTCACTCGGTTTGGAACACCTCGAGCAATCATCAGCGATGGTGGCTCTCATTTCTGCAACAAATACTTTGATGCACTTCTATCCAAATACGGAGTTACTCACAAGGTTTCCACACAGCCTACCATCCACAGTCAAATGGACAGGTTGAAGTTTCAAACAGAGAAATCAAAAGAATCTTGGAAAGAACCGTTGGATCAACAAGGAGGGATTGGTCTACAAAACTGGACGATGCATTATGGGCCTACCGTACAGCTTACAAGACACCTATTGGTATGTCACCATATCGATTGGTGTTTGGGAAAGCATGCCATCTGCCAGTTGAGCTTGAACACAAGGCGTACTGGGCACTGAAGAAGTTGAATTTTGATCCACAAGCTGCAGGAGAGAAAAGACTTCACCAACTCAATGAATTGGAGGAATTTCGCCTACAGGCTTATGAGAATGCCAGACTGTACAAAGAAAAGACCAGAGATGGCATGACCGAAAAATAGTGCACAGACAGTTGGAACCAAGGCAACAGGTGTTGTTGTACAACTCGAGGTTGAAACTTTTCCCTGGAAAGTTGAAATCAAGGTGGTCAGGTCCATTTGTGATCACTCAGGTTTTACCACATGGAGCTGTTGAGTTACTGGATCCCAATACCAACAACACATTCAAAGTTAACAGTCAGCGGGTTAAGCATTATTGGGGAGAACCGTTGGAGCGACAAAAAGAAAGTGTCACACTTTCAGATCCAGCCTAAACGTTCGAAAAGTCACGTCTAGCTGACGACTTTAAACTTAGCGCTCGCAGGGAGGCAACCCATGCAATCTTTGTATATATTGTGATTTATGTGATTTAATTTTTTTTGTGTGTTTATTTTTTGCAGATTAAGATGGAAGAAGCTCTCGTAAATCTTCACAAGCAATTTCCTTCTCTCCCTCAAAAATCTCTGATGAAAGTTTACAAAGCTCGCTTGGAACGGATGAGACTATTGATGAACAAAGGTATTCCTACTGATATTTGTTGGGTAATCGAAGCACGAATTCGTTTAGCAGGTGAATATTCTGATTCTTGTACTTCTTATTTGCCTGGATTTGGAAGAAGCACCTATGCAAAGAAACGTAGAGCTAAGCAAATGGGTGTTTGTTTCAAATGTGCACGTTGGAATTGTAATACTCGTTGTCGTTCTTTAGGAATGGTGTCTGATAATCGAGAAGACAAAATTAAATTCATTAGGGATGGCTTGAGTAAGGAGTCTTTAGATGATCTATCTTCGACTCTTGAGACGCATCCCAGTGGATATGTTCATATAGCCATTCGCCATTTACATACACAATTTCTAAAAGAAAGACAACAGTTAAGTCTTGGGAATCTGACTCAAAAAGACCCTGTTTGCCAATTTATAAGAAAATTGGATGGGAAGCTTGTCCCTGACGCATAGATGTCAATCAAGCCGTTACTTTTCTTGTACATATTATATCTCTTTGTCTTTTTCTAATAATTCTGATTTGTTTTGTTGTTTTCTTTTATTTTCTTAGATATGATCCAGACCTTTTTGACCATATCACGATCTATTTTACTATTTTGTTACTAATCGTCCTTTTTTGGAAGATACTAGTGCTATTATTACTCACCCTTTTTCAGGTAATATAAATTCAGCTCGTCAATGCACTTTTGAAGGCATCATGATTTGAGAAAGAAATACATAAAAACATGGAAGCCACTTCAAGAAGACGAGTTGAAAACATTTGTGTGTTTTGCGGTAGTAGTGTTGGTACTAAGCCACAATACATAGAAGCAGCACAAGAATTGGGTCGAGTCTTAGCTACAAGGAATATGCACTTAATATATGGCGGGGGCAATCTTGGATTAATGGGGATCGTTTCAAAGGCTGTACAGGAAGGAGGCAGTCATGTTTTGGGAATCATCCCAAAACCCTTGGCAGAGGCAAATCTTATTGAAACATCAAACGGAGAGGAACTGATCGTGCCAGGTATGTCTGAACGACTGGTAGAAATGATTAACCGTGCTGATGCTTTTATTGCTTTGCCAGGTGGCTTGGGTACATTGGAAGAAATTTTTATTGTACTATCTTGGGCGAACCTGAACATACACCAGAAACCAATTGGGCTGTACAATGTTGATGGATTTTATGATTTTCTTTGTGTGTTTCTTGATGATGCACGGAGGAATGGGTTCATATCAAAACCTTTAAAAGAACTTCTATTTACTTGCCAGAACCGCTCCGGATCTAATTGACCAACTCATAGCATATGAACCACAAATTGACCCTATCATTTCAAAGATAAATTGGTCTGGGGACGATCGTGGTAAGAGGCGTCGGGTTAATCTGGATCTTAACCTTTAATTTCCTGTAGATTTCAGCTAACCAGGTACGACCTTCTAAACTCTTCTTCTACTGTTTAAGACATCGGGGACAATGTCTCATTTAGGTTTGGGGGAGGGAATTAGTTGATTAGTACCTTGTTTTTAGTTTGTATGTTATTTTTATTTTTAGTCCAAATTTTTTCGAAAAATACAAAAAAAAATTGGAAAATTTTCAAAAATTACAAAAATATTTTGTGTTTTTTTTTGTGTTTTTAATTTGACTAAAAAGATGAAATTGGTAAGAGATAGCCGAGTAAGGAGTTTCCACTCCTGATACGTATCTCAAACCTATTTTGAAACAAGTTAATTTTTGTTTATTTCATTTTAAATTATTTAATTTGTGAATTCTCCATAAAACTGACTAAAATGAATCTTCATATGCTCAGTTGACAGATATTATCAATATGCATAGTAACATACGGTCGTGAGCTAAAATTGAAAAGTTTGTAATATTCAGTGCTCTAGTTTAATTGGAGAAAGCATCTCAAAAAAAAAAAAGCAATGGAGTAAAAAAAAAAAAAAAAAAAAAAAAAACGTCTGAGATCCGAGTTATTAAGTCTGTAAGGGTGTTTTAACATCTAGTGCCCTAAAACCAACTGGTTTGGGAGTCATTGGCCCAAAGCTCGCTACATGGATCAAAGATGCTGCAAAAATATATATATCTGAAGTCTGAGTAATTAAGTCCGTAGGGGTGTCTTAACACCTGGTGCCCTAAAGCCAACTGGTTTGGGAGCCACCGACCCAACACTCGCTATATAGATGAAAGATATTGTATATAAATAAAAAATAGAAAAAAATCAAAGAAAAAATCAGAAAAATCAGAAAAATTATTCTATTGCTGCAAAAAGGTGTGAATTCTGATAAAAACTTTAGGACAAAAATATTACTCTCTTATCAACTGCACTTATGACTGTTGTGGGCAAAAATGAGTTGATTAATATTTTGTTGGCTGTGTATATGGAGAATGGTAAAAATAATCGGAGAATTTACTTATTCGGTAATTTAGAATGAAAAAAACAACTAGTAACTTGGAGTAGAAGTTTCACCTGATTAGTCACTAACATCTTTATTCTCTTTTCTCTTGTCTTTTTGCTTTTGTGTGCATTAGTTTTAACTAACTTTTTACTTTTGTAAAAATTTTTGTGGGTATCATTGCTGTAAACCCTCACGAGACTACAACTCGTCCACTAGGGACACCTAGGGGTTTAAAGGCTTGTTGCATACGCTAAATGCAATCGTGATCCCTACAAAAGTGGCTTAGTTAATTTATTTATGTTATTTTACTCTATGTTTTGCTCGAGGACTAGCAAAATGTTAGGTTTGGGGGTGTGATGAGTGGTATTTATATCACTATTTCCCACTCATTTAACCTAATATTTTGTATAGTTTCTTGAGTTTGATGAACGTTTTGATATGTTTTATTTTATTTTGCAGATAAAATAATATCAGGACTCAATGAAATCATTTAGGACAAAATGTGGATCAAATAAGGGCAATTATTGGACTTGATATATTAATTTTGGAGATTGGAAACTTGAAAGGGCGTTTTTGACGAAGTGCAGTTTTGGAAATTCCAGTTTTGCGCATCTGTCGTATTTTGGGCATAACTGTTTACTCAGATATCAGATTGAGCTGATTCAAGTTCCAGATTAAAGAAGATTCAAAGATATACAACTTTGAAAGAGAAAATATTTTCAAATTCTGATGATTTCAAGACCGAAATTGATGAACCATCCAGAAGTGTGTGGAGTGTAATTATTAAAAGTCATTATCAATCATTTTCAAAGCAAAATATTAATTAATAAATAATTAATAAAAATTATCAAATCACCACCAAATAAGATAAGCAATTAGTGGAGCAATTATGGATTTGGTGTAGTAATTAGTGGAGAAATTAATAATGGATTTGGTGGAGAATTTGATGGATGATTTGATGGAGGCAAAATTTTGCCTATAAATACCAAGCCATTTCATTTGTAAAATTCATACTTTCTTCTTTGAAATCCTTAATGAAAAAATAAAAAGATTGTATCTAGTTTGTTTATTTTTAGTTTTCAGTAATTAATTTTCAATTTCGCACTTTCTTTTCTTTACTTTTCAGTTTTACTTTCCGTAATTTACTTTTACGCATAACACTTTCCTTTCTTTACTTTTTCAGTTTTTATTTTTCAACCATGGGGAGGTAACTTCCCCTGCCGAGGTGAAAGGTAATTCTTTTACTATTACTATCTTAGATTAATCTCCCTTAGACACAACATATTCACTATTCTAAAATTTGACTTAAAAAGGAATACCGCTATATTGGTCGGTGGGCTATTTAATTTAAACTGTTAAACCTGACTAAGCAAGGATACCGCCAGATTGGTCGGTTGGTAATTTAATTTTGGTTCCGCCTTTATGGCTGGTTATTTCTTTATCGCCTACATGGCAGGTTCATGGACAAATTTTACCGCCTTTATGGCTGGTCGGACTTAACTTGACTTAATCAGGGTACCGCCTATATGGTCGGTTGGTTTTAATCTCACAAGTGATTATGTTATACTAAGGGAGATATCTAAGTTAGTAATTAGTAAAAGTAATTCCTTTTATCTTGGCAGTTTATTTTCATTTACTTTCCCGCTTTTACTTTCTCGCAGTTACTTTTTAGCATTTTTATTTTATGTCTTTTAAGTTTTCATTAGCCATAGCTATGTATTGTAACTAAGTTAGTATCTAGGGTTGTGATGAATTTCAATATAACCGGTTTATAAGGGGTTAGATTATAGGTTGGGTAATTTAAAGATTTATTTATTGAGTCTTAATCTTAATGCTTTTTATTAACTGGCCATTAATAAAATTGATTAGGTAAACTTAAAATGAACTAGACATAGGGATTTTAAGTTTAAGACCTTAGACTCAATAACCCACGATCTTCCTTGAGGATAGATAACCCTTTTAATAGATTTTCTTACAGGATAGGATATACCTGTCGGGCGGGGGTAGCCATAATTGGAACTTAATCTTAATGAATCTAGGTAATTTGGTTGACATAGACATATGGTTCAATTGGATTATACTAGGTATTTGAAATTGACCATCGGAAGAGGCTTTTACATAAATTAGTGTTCCAGGTTAATAAATCAATATATTACCCAACTTTAAGATAACCACTTCATCTTCTAAATAATATTGGAATTAATCACAACCCTGGATAGTTTTTATAAATTTGGATTTTTCTCAACCTACTTTTAAGCAATTTTATTTACTTGTTTTAAATTTAGAATCATCGTCATTTCAAATCAATCAATCAAACAACCTGTTAGATACTGGTAATCAGTTGGCCCCATAAATTAATAACAAAAAGGTTTTAAGTCCTCGTGGGATCGATACTTTTTATACTACTTGAACGATACGTGCGCTTGCGTTATACGTGTGTGATTACGCGGTCACCCATAAACCTAACATTTTACTAGTCCTCGAGCAAAACACAAAATAAAATAAGATAAAAATAAAATTAAACTAAGCCACTTTCGTAGGGATCACAGTTGCATTCAGCATATGCAACGAGCCTTTAAACCCCTAGGTGTCCCTAGTGGACGAGTTGTAGTCTCGTGAGGGTTTACAACAATGATACCCACAAATATTTTACAAAAGTAAAAAGATAGTAAAACTAATGCACACAAAAGCAAAAAGACAAGAGAAAAGAGAATAAATAAGTTAGTGATTAATCAAGTGAAACTTCTACTCCAAGTTACTATTTGTTTTGTTTCTTTATAAATTACCGAATAAGTGTGCAAAATTTATTTTTTGCATATTTTGTGTATACATGTTGTAGAGTTTTTAATTTTGTGTGATATTTTCAGGGAAAAGCACAAATGGAGCATTTAAGGCAAAGCAAGATAAAAAGGAATGGTGATTGGCAATCACAAAGATCAGAGCTAATTCACTAGTGATGGCTGAGTAAGGAATGTATTCTTGAGACACATCAAAATGAATTTATATACTAAACAAGTGGCATATTGCGTACACAATTCCATTGCTTTAATAATTATTTTGATTTGTTTTTCTTTTGTTATTTTATTTTATTTTCACCAATGAGATCTATACTTTTTGACTTTAATGATTAATTTTAACATTTATTTTCATTTGACAGGTACTAGTGCTATTATTATTCACCCTTTTTAGGATCTATAAATTCAGCTCGTCGTTCTTCTCTTCTACACATTCAGATAAAAATTCAGATAAGAGAAAAATGGAAACCACTTCCAAGCGATGAGTTACTCATATTCGTGTGTTTTTGGATCTAACTATGGGACCAAACCAGAATTTATAGAGGGCGCAAAAGAATTGGGGAGAGTTATTGCTGAAAGAAACATGCACTTAATATATGGCTGTGGCAATCTTGGATTAATGTGATGTTTTTCAAAAGCTGTGCAAGAAGGTGACAACCATATTTTGGGAATCATTCCAAAACCATTAGTAGAGACAAACCTCATCAGAGACTCAAACGGAGAGGAATGCATTGTCTAAGGCATGTTCGAACAACTCATTGAAATGGTCAATCACGCTGGCGCTTTCATTGTTTTACCAGGCGGGCTAGGCATGTTGGAAGAAATATTCACAGTTGTATTTTGGGCAAATTTGAATATCCAATCAAAACCCATTGGACTATTTAATGTGGATGGATTTTTCGATTTCCTTTTTTTATTTCTTGTAGATGCTAACAAACTTGGGCTTATCTCCAAACCGGTAAAAGACATATTCCTAACTAGGAGAAATACAGATGAATTAATCGACCTACTCTTAGCTTATGAACTAAAAATCGACCCTATTGTTTCCAAGTTGAACTGGTCTGATAGCGATCATGGAAAGAAGCGTAGATTGGATATATATCTTAATCGGTAATTTTATATAGGAGCAACTGTCAAATATGCGGTAACCATATGATGTCTTCTAAACTCTTCTTCTACTTTTTAAGACATTGGGGACAATGTCTCATTTAGGTTTGGGAGGGGGGGAATAGTTGACTATTATTTTTTTATGGTGTTGTTTTTCTTTGATTTTTAGTCAAAAATTTGAAAAAATTCAAAAAAAAAAATATTTTATAAAACTTTAAAAAAATATATTTTGTTTTTGTGTTTTTAATTTGACTAACCAAGTGGAATTGGTATGAGATAGCTGTGTAAGAAATTTCCACTCCTGAGACGTATCTTATCCTATTTCGAAACAAGTTAATTTTTGTTTAATTCCTTTTGAATTATATAATTTGTAAATTCTCCATGAAACTGACTAAAATGGATCTTCATACGCTCAGTTGACAAGTATTATCAACATACATGATAACATACGGACATGAGTTGTAATTGACGAGTTTGTAATATTCAGTGCTCTAGTTTAATTGAAAGAAGTCTAAAAAAGTGATAGGAAAAAAGAGGAAAAAAAAGAAGAAAAAAATATGTAAAAAAGAAATGTTTGAGATCCGAGTAATTAAGTCCATATGGGTGTTTTAATACCTAATGTCCTAAAGCCAATTGGCTTGGGAGTCACTCAGTACATGGATTAAAGTTGTTATAAAAATAAAAAAGAAACATCTGAAATCTGAGTAATTAAGTCCGTATGGGTGTCTTAACACTAAGTGCCCTAAAGCCAACTGGTTTAGGAGTCACTGGTCTAAAGCTCGTTACATGGATTGAAGATGTTACTTTCTTTATTTTATGCAAAAAAAAGGGAAAAAAAGGAAAAAAGAAAAAAAAATCCGTTGCTAACAAAATCCATTGCTAACAATGTGTGAATTCTAATATAACTTTAGGAAAAAAGTATTACTCTCTTTTCAACTACATTTATGAATATTGTGGGCACAATGACTTGATTAATACCTTGTTAGCTGTGTGTATGAAGAATGATAAAAATAATTGGAGAATTTACTTATTTGGTAATTTAGAAAGAAAGAAAAAAACTACTAACTTGGATAAGAGGTTTCACTTGTTTAGTCACTAACTTATTTATTCTATTTTCTCTTATTTTTTTGCTTTTGTGTGCAATAGATTGACTTTTGTGGGTATCGTCACTGTAAGCCCTCACGGGACTACAACTCGTCCACTAGGGACACTTAGAGGTTTAAAGGTTTGTTGCATACGCTAAATGCAACCGTGATCCCTATGAAAGTGGCTTAGTTTAATTTTAATTGTTTATTGTATTGTATTTTTTTGTTTTGCTCGAGGACTAGTAAAATGTTAGGTTTGGGGGTGTGATGAGCAGAAAATATATCAATATTTACTGCCTCTTTTACCTAATATTTTGTTTAGTTTCTCGGGTTTGATGAACTTTTTGATGTGTTTTAGTTTATTTTACGTATAAAATAAAATTAAGAGTCAATGGAATCATTTCGGATGAAATATGGAACAAATAAAGGCAAAAATGGGACTTGATATTTTAATTTTGGAGATTGGAAACTTGAAATGGCGAAATACCATTTCAGAAATTCTAACTTTGCGCAATTGTCGTATTTTGGCCATAATATTTTACTCCGATATCATATTAAGGTGATTCAAGTTCCAGATTAAAGAAGACTCAAAGATCAACAACTTTGAATAACAAAATAATTTTAAATTCTTAAGCTTTCATGACCGAAATTGATGAAACATCTGGAAGTGTGTTATGTGTAATTATTAAAATCATTTTCAAAGCAAAAATAATAATAATAATAAAAATTGTCAAATTTCCACCAAACATGATTTGGTACCATGTTTGGTGTCATATTTAGTGCCATGTTTGATGCCTTGTTTGGTGGAGCAATTGGTGGAAGCCTTTACATTTTCCTATAAATACCAAGCCATTTCATTTTTAATTCTCATGCTTTCCTTAGGTTTTTGTAAGGAATTTAAGGATTGCATCTTGTTTGTTTATTTTTTGTAATTTAAATTATGTATTTTTTCCAGTAATAGTAGTAGTTTCATTTTGTAACATCCGGCTACAGGAGATGCTACCGGCAGGAGACAGACTAATCATGCCTCCATAAGCCTCTGATTCTGATGAAATTCAAGCATGACGTCTGCTAAAAGTCATGCAACCTGGATCAAAGTCCAGCACCTCCATACAGCCTATAGGGCCCAAAACATAATATAACTCTAAACTAATGAACTCAAGACATAATACAATTGGACTCCATGTCCAGAAATGTGTATGAACAAAAACTTTTACAACATAACTTATACAGACTTAAACTATTACAACTATACTTAAATTCCCCCAAGACTTGGTAATTGGATGACTGCAGTGCTGCTATCCGGCTTCTCAAGCTCCGATGTATGTGGACGACCGATCTGGTCACCAACCTGCAAAACTCAAACATTGTAGGACAGTGAGTCATAAGACTCAATAAGTATCTATGCTCATTCCTTGAGCGTCACCCACACAAAAATTATGACTCCTGTTTTTATATTAATCTGGACTGTCTATGTGGCCACTCAATATTTAAGAAATCTGAGCCACTATTTATTTCTTATCCATTTACAAACATAGTACTGATCCTTTTATCTGATCTCACACATACATACTTTAAATTCTGTTTCCTATTTTCTTAATAACCTGAACTATTTATGTGATCACACATAATTACCAAGTTTGAATTAACAATGTAACTCTTATCCATTTTCAACATTATTTCCTTGTTGCCAACTTTCCTATTCGGAATCACACACATAATTACATCTTATTTCCTACTTATAATTTTAAATATCTTTAACATAAACATCAATTTTATATAGTCCTTTTACTGTGTCAAGTCCCACTACGTTTCCACTACGCTACTCTGATATCTTACCACTTTTCTATACACTTATTATTAATCTAGTTCCGACATTTATTATCACTTATTACTCTTACTTTCTTTGAAATATCATCAAATCGGAAAAATAAATATTCTTTCTATCAATCATTTAACACACAATCTTCAATCATAAATACATTATAATATCATGCTCAATCATCTACAAATGTTCCTCCTTATGTAAACATACAACTTATACAGACATCATTCATAAATACATACCAATCTAATAATGCTATCATGAAATTGTATCAACTATATGCATCTTAGCTGATTTCTAGGATGTATGATTAATATGCATAACTTGTAAACTATTTTCTACTATAACATGTCATACTATTTAGATAATACTTCATGAAAGCCTTTTCTGAAAAACTGTTTTCTGAAAATTATTTTCTGAAAGTCTGTTTGAAAGTCTCTTAATAAAACTTATCTTTCTGAAAACATACTTTAAATCTCTAGTTTCTGGAAACTATTTCTAAAATCTGTTTTCTGAAAACTGTTTACTAAAATCTGACTTTTGAAAAATACATACTGATGATCTGAAAACTGTGTACTGAAAAATCTGAAAACTGCTATACGTCCAGGAAACCGACTCAACTGAACGTGTCACTCAACTGGGTCTCTGAAACTGATGGTACTCGATGTCCAGGACAACGACTCAATATGACATCTCTCTACACCCAAGACAACTCTCTACATGACATCTCTCTACATGACATGACATCTCTCTACCGACTCAACATGACATCTCTCTACACCCAGGACAACAACTTAATTGGGTGTGCCCTATGCCCAAGAAACCGACTCAATTAGGCATCTCCGAAACTGGTGGTGCCCTACGTCTAGGACAACGACTCAACTGAACATAGAGCCTTACATCTAGGATAACGACTCAACTGGGAGTAGCCACCACTAGAACTGAGGGTGCGGATCTATGCTACTGACCAAAATCTGAAACCAGGATTTCAGAGATCGGTCAACCCTAGTCCTGCTCAACATGTGCACACGGACCCAATCCATCAATGCTATGATATCGTCAATTCCAACTCTGTAATAGTTACATACTGGTGTGAGTTTTTACCTCATGGCTCGAAAAACAGAAAACCTTATTCTGTTTCTCAAAACTGGACAAATATTTTCTGAAATATATATTTTTTTTCAAATGAAAACATTTAAAGTTTTTATTTTTAAAAAATACTTTGAATTTCGAAATCTTTTTTTACTTCAACTCATTTCAGAAAATGATAACACTCCTAAATGCATATTCTTTTCTTAGGCTTTTATTTACCCTAACAATGATTATCTTATATATGATTATCTTATGTCCTATATATATCATCATACATGTACGTATGTATATCCATGCATTCATATAGTTAATGACATGCTAATCCTATTATTATTATTCTTTCATTCTTAATTGTCTTATAATCTATACACTAACTCTGTTATCAATATACTTCATGCACAAATAAACAAGTTCACTTGCAATATCAATCACTACAATATTTGTAATATCTCACCTAAGCCTGGATGTTACCGGCAGGAGATAGGAAAACCCATCTCCATAAGCCTCTTATTCTGACGAAATTTCGGCATGATGTATGCAGAACATCATGCAACATGGCTTATAGCCAGCACCTTGAGACAACATGTTATGCAAATCAAAACACATGCAAACATCATCTTGGCCTCATGTTAGAACTCAATGAGCAAATATAAATCATTTGGCCTACGGCCAGTACTCAAAATAATACTATGCTATTACATATGCAATACAAGTATAAATATAAAAACAATGAGTCGTGAGGACCCATAACTCGACCCAGGACTCAAAGATTCTCTTGACTGTAATTGGGGCGATCCACTTTCTTCAAAGTCTTCACCAAAATCGTGATGGCTCAGTATGACTGCTACTAACCTGCAAAACTAACAAACTATTATAGTGTGAGTCATAAGACCCAGTAAGTAACCATGCTCATACCTTGAGCGTCAATCAGACATAAAAACTTAATTATGTTTATGTATTAACCTAGGCTGTCTATATGACCATGCAAATATTTACTGGGTCTGAACTAATCATCTATTTCATAATCATTTCACAAACATATTAACTTGCTACCAGTACCTTTAACTGATCGCACACATACTTTAAATCCTATTTGCCATATATATTTTCATACATTCAAAATATACTCATCAAAGTACTATATCCTCATCTATTAAGTCAATTTCCATCACGTTTCTGGTGCGCTACTTTAATATCTTAGTACTTATCTTCTCATTCTTTGCTAATCTAGTTTAACATCTATAATAATTATCTTCTTTTTATCTCATTGAAATATCATATTTATATCATATCCATAACTACGGTCATCTATGCTCAGTGGAGCAGGAAACCCACTTTATCTACTGGATCAATCAAATCTAATCTGTTCTCACTCAAATTCTATGACAAGAACATATTCAATATACTAAATCTCAAACGACTCAATTTCTCATTGGGAAGCGGTCGCGAGTGCGCAGCGGAAAAATAAAATTATGATGCCGCTTCCCTTTGCCCAAGACCCATTTGTTTTGATTATTCTACAAGTATAGACATGATACTATATATTCTAAGCATAAAACTCATAAAACATGTAAAGAACATAAACCTAAATATGCTAACTATCATAAGAACTCTAATTAAAATAAAGAAAGAAAAAAACTTACTTGAACAGTAAACTCCTCTAGCTTCCCTCAAATCTACAAGCTTTTCTCGAACTCAGTAAGCTCTTCCACGTTCCAAAGAGCCACCCAAGTGTGTGGCCTCCAAAGATGCACACACCAAAGCCAAAACTCAATGGCAAGACTACGCCTTGAGTGCACGGGTATTTTGCCATTGTGCTAGCCTAGGAAAATACCTCAAAAATTTTAACTCGAGGTTCCTTTAGTTAATTAGACTTAAGGATCCTCAAAATCAATGGCTTACTCTTAAACTTTAGAGTTGCTCACTTATATAAACCCAAGATATGAAAGGTTTGGTGCAAAAATTTATGAATAAATCTTTGGGTTTATATAGTGCTCCAAAGACAACAAAATCAATTAAGAATCTGATATGGGATAAAAGTCAATTTAATCTTAGGCATTGGATCTTAATTTAGTGGTTTAATGAGATTATAAAACCCTAATAAGAGTTTGGGCCGAATTGGAATTCAAAACAAAACAAAACAACAAATTACTATTCACAAGAATAGTAACTTTTTTTTTATTTATTCCAATTCCCAAAGTGCCCATATCGTCATTCACCAATCCCTAAGCCACTATAGAACATCATAAATGATCTTTTCAATAATTAAACACATTGAACCATTTTTGAACAATTCCTACAACAATCATATATGCTGTTAAATATGTAATGTGCACTGTTAACCATTGATTTTGACTTTGTTGTGTGTGACCTTTTGGGTTCCCCTCAAGTGGGACATGAAATGAATCGTGATAATTTAATCGAACATAAATTATCCTCCGATTAGATGGTCGTTCGATTTCAATGACCAAGGTTGACATCTAACAATATGCCAAGGCCTCCAAATGAGAAGGAAAGATATATATACCCATTTTGTATGCGATTTATATATGATACGATCTCTCGCCTCACTGTATCCCCACTTACTGACCTAAGGTACGGAAAATGTCTACCCATATGGTCAAATGTATGATGTTGATAGTGTCATGAATCGTGCTAACCCAAGAATCTCACATGATTCTTCCGGTGTGGCCACAGTCTCAAGCACTGGTCACACATATCAACCACGAATTGGAATACTACTCTTATAAGAAAATATTATCCGAGAGAGTGGTGATTCTCTGTTGTATCTTTACAAGCTTCATCTGTTTCAACAAATGACCCAATCATACCCTTATGACCGGATCTTTTGAACCGGAGAAGAAGAATGTCAAAGTTATTTGATCCACACATAAGATTTTAAAGACCTCCAGTCTAAGGACTAGTCATATAATCGATACATGAAAGTTCTCACAGACACATGTGATAAACACTCCATATGAAAACTTTCGGCGGTCAGTTCGATGGACACGAGCAACTCATGCATCCATGTGATACACCAAGTGGACGGATCTCCGCTAGTAGCCTATGAGATCGGCTACCCCACTTAAGGACGGATCATATCATCATGCTAGTCTCTCCGCTTTGTGAACGCCCAGTGTATTCACAAAACTATGACTAGGAATATTTAAGAGTAATGATTCTCATAAGGCGTGGAAGCCATCATCTTATTACTCTAAGAGCTTTATTATAGCGTTGATGATTCATATAAGTTATGTAAGACACGTATAATAAAGATTGTCATTTTATTAATTAATGAAAATATTACAAATACATGTATATATAGCCCATCCACAAGTTGGGTATAGGGCATTGTTGGACAATTATGACCCATAGCATCACTATTTGTACAGAACATGGTGTTGTTGTATAAATTAACTATGTGACAAAGGAAATTGCTATTTTATCATTTGTAATTAAAAAAAACAATTCACTATCTCTCTTTTTCATTCTCTATGACCGAAACTTGGCCTTCTTTTTCTCTCAAATTACCGTGAGCCTATGGCTCATTTGCTTCTTGATTTTGCTTCAAAATAAAAGGTACTAGCACATCCAAAGAGTTATAAAAAGGTGATAGGGAAACCTTTCCCATGAGTTTGGAATTCAAGATTCAAAGTATGGAGCTTACACATACATCAAAGGGGAGATTGGAACACAACAAAAAGGCTTGGAATTTTTGTTATATCCTACATAAAAAACTGATCAAAGTAAGTATTTTATACTACTTTACTTTGATGTATTCACATGATTTATTGCTTAATTGATCTTGTTTTGACCTAGAAAACTCAACAATGGTATCAGAGCACCTTGATTGAGCATGAAATTAAATTTAGGGTTTATAAACTTTAATTTGGGATTTTGTGATTTGAGCATGATTTCTTCAAATTAATGATTTGGTTGAGGTTGGATGATGTTAAATTGGATTTTCATTTTAAGCCATTGGATGTGTTTAAAATGTTTGGTTATATTGATTTGTGATTTAATCGGATTGAAATCAAAATCGAATATAAAAACCCTTGAATTGTCGTGAGCTATTGGGGAGCATGTTGGATTGATTTTGCTTCAATTATGTTGGACATGAATTGATAATAATTTAGCATGATTAATTATGTAAATTGGTATTTTGGAAATGTTAATTTGAATAATTAATTATGGCTATACACTTTAATTAAACAAATTGTGACATTTGGAATATTATAATTTATTTAATTTGGCTTAATTTGGAATTGGGCTATTAATGTTGTTTTTGGGCTTAATGGGCCTTGTTGGGCCAAGTTTGGTTTAGGTTAATTGGTTGGATGCAATTGGGCCTAAAACAATTTCCATAAAGTCCAAATATGATAACTAGGCCTTTAAAATTTTAATTGGACCTAAATTCATTTTTTTTGCATAGGGTGATTCCTTATTGGGCTTTGGTTGCCAAAGCCCATGCCTTATAAATTAATTAAAAGCCTATGGACTTTAACTAAATTGACATTGGATGTTAATTGGGCTTTGAGACCCATTAAGATTAGATTTAGAATTTAAGTCGTAAAGACGCATTAAAAAGTGTAATTATTTAATTTAGATTAAATATAGAATTAGTATTGAATACAAATTAAATTAGATTTAAAATTGTAGTTCGATATATTTCCAGAATTTTTACTTTGAGTGCTTATTCTTAAATGAGTTGGACTCGCACAAATCAAATCATTGTTTGAACATTGGATGGTCATTAATCAAAGATTAATTAATTGGATTAGATTGATTGATAACATGCTTTGTTGATTCAGAGGAAAAGGTTAGGCAATATATTGGATATATTGGTATATATTGTATATATATTTCGGACTTGGAGGTCCACCTACTGGATCTAGGAATTGGATGGGATCCAATTGATCTTAGAGATCTACCTAGTTAAGTTTCATACAATTTGTTGGCCAAAGTCAAGATTGTGTTATTTAACGGGATCCTAGCCCACTAGGAAACTAGGTTTCCTGAGTACTCCACAGAGGGTTAGAGGCTCGCTGAAAATAGTGGGAGGCAAATATTAAATTTACAATTTCATTTTTCGCCATTAAATATATATATATATATATATATATATATTTATTAGTTGGACTAATATTCAAATATTGTTTTAATTAAACAGTCGGACTGTATTCAAACTACTTCATTTGTAGTTGGTTATATAATTGGATTATAGTAATCAATACATTTGAATATAACCGAACAATTATAAGTTGATTATATAGTTAGACTATAGTAATCATTATATGCGATAGTGCCCGAAATCGTTGATGGGATAGTTGGACTATTGTAATCAAGATAACTGAAAGATTAGCGTTTAAAACATAATCCTGGGGAAAATGTCCTTGAATGACTCTAATTTTCAGATTGGGAATAGAATCTCAGGATAGTCCTGGGAACTGAGAAGTTATTCTATTTGATAGAGTGACATCTCAAGCCTGAGCCCAGAGTTGAGCTAATAGTGGAGCATGAGCTTTGGAAGACTCATGGTGATGATAACTTTAATGCTCAATCCTTTAGGCTTGCTGCAATGACTCATTAATTTCATCGTTATTACCAAGGATTAGATCCTTAAACCATGATGTTGAAATTGAAGGACCTTCATAGCTCTATATTTAGATCTTAGAAGCAATGATTGCAAATAATAACTCTTGGAGAGTTGATGGCCATGCTCAAGGAGACAAAGCCAGAGTTTGCAAAAGTGGCAAGAAGCGCAAGATGCATCTTACTTCGACATCCCAGATAGCCAAGACTTGGCCGAAGGCTATTGAGGTGTGAAAAAGGCAAAGACAAAATCATCACAGTCTTCTAGGAAGACAAAGGATATATCCCAAGATGTCTGCCTAAACGTTGGCAAACGAGGTCACTGGAAGTGTGACTGCCGTATGGAAAAGGCAGACATGAAGGAAATGAATGCATGGTAAGGATCTGACTTCAAGTATATTTGTCATAAAAATGTACACTGCTAGTTTCAAAAATTGGATTTTGATACTAGATGTGGTACATATATATATGTACTGATGTACGGAATCTGCTGATGAGCAGGATACTGACTTCAGATGAGATCGCTCTGCGAGTCGGAAATAGAACGATAGTCACTATTTTAACCGTAGAAACCTTAATTTTGGAACTGTCATTGGGGCATGTGCTTAAATTTGGAAACTGTTATAATATACATAGTTTGACTAGAAACATTATCTCTATATCAAGTATAACTTGTTGCGAGTGTACCTTTATATTCTAGAATACTAAATGTTTTATTTTATAAAGATGATATTGAGATAAACACATTAGATGTGAATAACAGTATTTATATTTGGAATATAAATGAATCTCATACATATAACATGATGAACAAATAGCTTAAACTGAATTAATCAGGTGAGACTTATTTGTGGCATTGTTGTCTGGGACACATTAACAAGACTCGTATATCCACACTTTTGAAGAGTGGGTACTAGGACGGATTTAATTCTAATTCAAATAATGTCTACGAATCTAGTTTATTAGGCAAAGTGCCTAAAACACATTTTACTTGGTAAAAGTGCAAGTGCCACTGATATGTTAGCCCTTGTTCATAGTGACGTAAGTGGGCCCATGTCTAGCTAGGCTAGAGATAAAAATGAATACTTCGTAACCTTTACGGATGTGGCATCGCGTTATGGTTATATATTTCTTTTGAAACATAAATCAGAAACTTTTGATTAATTTAAAGAGTTTCGACAAGAAGTATAAAAACAGATCGGTAAGAGTATTGAAACATCACGATTAGACTGTGATGGAGATACTTGAGCAATAAGTTTCTCAGTTACTTGAAAGAGTATAGTATTCTTTTAATATAGACTCTTTTCGGAACACCTCAATTTTACGGTGTGTCTCAACAAAGAAATCGAACCTTGTTGGACATAGTAAGGTTAATGATGAGTCGCTCTGAGCTACCATTTTCTTTCCGAGGATACGTATTAAACAGTGCAATACTTATTTTGAATAAGGTTCCATGAAAATCTGTTTGACAGATTTTGTATTAGATATGAACAGGAAAGAAACCAAGTTTTCTCATTCCTGAAGATTTGGGAATGCTAGGCATATGTTTGGATAATACCAAACTACAACCCAAATAGGATAAGTGCCTAACTTGTAGGTTGTCCTAGGGAAACCAAAGTATAGTACTTTTACAACTCACTAGAGAACAATTTAATTATTGCTCTCCATGCGGTATTCCAAAAAAGAATTCCTATATGCAATGGTAAGTGGGAGGAAAGTAAAACTCGATGAAAATCAGAGTAATACTGTTCCAGACACCGATTCCTTAATAGAACACAAACAGTTCATCAGGGATGAAACGATACCACAATCTTCGAATACACAAGAACCACATAAGTCGGAGAGAGTCAGAAAACAACCTAGGAGGTATGGGTTTCTGATCTTACCTCATGAAGATGTCAATCTTATTTAGGAATACGAACCGGCTACGTATGAGAAAGTGATACAAGGTATTGACTCCCTATTATGGCAAAGTGCCATGAAGTCCGAAATGGATTCCACGTATACCAACCAAGTTTAGACACTGGATGATGTACCAGAAGGCATTGTGCCTATTGGTACTAAAAGGTCTTCAAGGAAGACATACATGGATGACAATAAATAAACGTACAATGCTAGGCTTGTAGCGGAAGAGTATCGTCATCAACATAGTGTCGATTACGACGAACCCTTTTATCCGTTGCCATGATTAAATCCATTCGGAAAATGCTTGCTAATGCTACATATTTCATTTATAAAAATATGGCAACTGGACGTTAAAATTGTTTTCCTTAACGGAAACCTTTTGGAGGATGTTTATCAACATCCTGACGGTTTTGTCGTACCAAAACAAGCAAACAAGGTTTGCAAGATAAATCAATCCATTTATGGATTGAAGCAAGCATTATGTTCTTGGAACTGATGTTTTAATATAATCATAATGTTATATGATTTAACTCAAAACAAATATGATTCTTATGTATATATGAAGGTTAGTGGGAGCGCAGTGACAATCAATGTCCTATATAATGATGACATATCATTTCTTGGAAATGACATTCCCACAATATAATTGGTGAAAGCTTGGCTTTCATGAAAAATTCTCCATAGAATACATGGGAGATGCAACCTTTATTCTAGGAATAAGGATCTACTGGGATAGATCTAAAAGTTGTTGGCACTCTCAGAGAACTCGTACATTGAAATATATATACGTGACCTGGTGTCTCATATGCTTTGAGCAAATGGAGTCACAATCAGGCCAATCTAAGTGATAGTCACTGGATTGATGTTAAGTACATCCTTAAGTGTCTTAGACGAACTAAGGATGCTTTATTAAACTATGGAGAAGGAGAACTTGAGATGACTGGGTTCACTGCTGCAAGTTTCCAAACGGAAAAAAATGACTATATGATGAGTGGTATTTATATCACTATTTCCCACTCATTTAACCTAATATTTTGTATAGTTTCTTGAGTTTTGTGAACGTTTTGATATGTTTTGTGTTATTTTGTAGATAAATAAAGTTTGGAAAGCATTGGAGGCAATTTGGGGCAAAAAAGGACAAAAATACGTCAACAGGGATATTTTGGTCTTTAGCGCGTCGCGACGCCCATACTTCTTCCGCGTCGCGACGTCTAAAATACGCCGAACAGTGCTAACGTGCGCCGGGTCCACAAATCAGAATCTGAGAAAAGTTTGACTTTGCTAAAATGCACCGTGCCACGTGTCACCATCACAGCCGATCTGCTAACATGTGCCGTGCCACGTGTCAGCATCCTACGGTTCCGACAGTCATCATCGCCACGTGTCGCCACGTTGTCGCCACGTCATCGCCATGTCATCAGCCACGTCAGCAAGTCAACGAGTCAAATTACCACGTGTCGTGCCACATCATCATCAGCCAATCAGGAAGTGACACGTGTCGCAATTCTATGGTGCCGACAGTCTCTTTCCCACGTGTCGCCACGTCGTCGCCATGTCACCGCCACGTTAGTGCCACGTCAGCATCAATTATTGGATATCCTATCCTTATCTGACACGTGGCGGATAAGAATCTCAGCAACCAATCAGAAGCCGCCACGTGTCACAATAATTGAAGCCCAACCACTCTGCCACGTGTCACCTTATCATCTTATCCAGAATCTTCAAACCAGCGAACCAGAGCGTGCCACGTCGACAAATATGGCGTCGCGACGCTGAGGACCTGGCGTCGCGACGCTGGATCCTACCGAGGCCTATAAATTGAGCTCGAGATTTCAGAATTCATTGCACCTTCCTCTCTCTTAAATTCCTTCTAAAGAGAGAGTTTCTCTCTTTAGATTCTTTAGTTTTTAGTTTTTTTTTTATTTTTAGTTTTTAGTTTTGTAAATAATTTTAATTACGTTTTGTAATAATAGTAATTTAATTTTTATTTTTTACTTTTTACAGTTTTTACTATTTACCATGAGGAGGTAACTTCTCCAGCTATGGTGAAAGGTAATTCTTTTACTGTTACTATTTAGATAAATCTCCCTTAAAAATAATATATTCACTATTTAAAATATTGACTTAAAAAGGATACCGCCAGATTGGTCGGTTGGTAATTCATTTTAATCTGGTTTAAACCTGACTAATAAAGGATACCGCCAGATTGGTCGGTTGGCAATTTAATTTTGGTTCCGCCTTTATGGCTGGTTGGACTTAATTTGACTTAATCAGGATACCGCCTATATGGTCGGTTGGTATTATTATCACAAGTTTATATATTATTTTATGGGAGATATTTAAATTAGTAGTAGTAAAAGTAATTCCTTTTACCTTAGCATTTTATTTTATTTTACTTTTCAGTTTTACTTTATATTTTACTTATGTCTTTTACTTTTAAGTTGTTACTAGCCCTAGTTATGTGTTAGTTATCTGGGGTTGTGATGAATTCTAATATCACCGGTTTATAAGGGGTTATTTTATAGTTTGGGTAATTTAAAGGTTTACTTATTAAGTCTTAAGCTTAATGCTTCTTGTTGTCTGATCACCAATAAGATTGATGTGGTAAATCTAAAATGAACTAGACATAGGGATTTTAGGTTTCAGCCTTAGACTTAATAGCCCACGATCTTCCTTGAGGATAGATAACCCTTTAATAGATTTCCTTACAGGATAGGAATATACTGTCGGGCGGGGGTAGCCATAATTGGAACTTAAACTTAATGAATCCAGATAATTTGGTTGACATAGACATATGGTTCAATTGGGTTAAACTGGGTATTTGCGTCTGACCATCGACAAAGGCTTTTGCATAATTTAGTGTTCCAGGTTAGTAAACTGATTTATTACACAAACATAAAATAACCACTTCATCTTTTAAATGATATTAGAATGATTCACGACCCTAGATCTTTGTGTCTTTTGTTATTTTCCTTAGTATTTTCTTTTGTCTTTTTATTTATTTATTTTGTAAAACCACATTAAACCAATCAAACAATCATTCTCTTCTTCTTCATTAATTAGATATTTGTAAATAATAGATTCAACAATTAATAACAACAGTAGGAATTAAGTCCTCGTGGGATCGATATTTTTATACTACTTGAACGATACGTGCGCTTGCGTTATACTTGTGTGTTTACGCCGGTCAAGTTTTTGGCGCCGTTGCCGGGGACTTATATTTCTTGAGTTGTTAATTTTGAAACTATCTAATTTATTTTTATCTAATTTTCTTTATTTTTATTTGTAATTTTTATTTCTTTCTTTTATTTTCAGGTGGTTGAAAAATGGAACACTACTGGGAGATTGAGAGATTACGAGCGTTACAAAAAGATACACCCCAAATCTGGGAGCAACAGTCCGGTTTTCTGAGGCCTGTTGTACAGCCCAACGACTATCACTGGATGCCAGAACCAAGCAATACCACATTTGCTCAACAGAACGAAATGGGAAGATGTGTAATATGTGATAGTAACCACCCGAGCGATCAATGTATATACCTTTCAGAGTGGCAGAATTTTCAGAATCATTCAAAGTATGAAAAACCATCACATTTTCCATCTTATCCACCATCCATATGCGATTTTCATCAACAAATAGAACCATCAGAGGAAGATCAGTTGTTAAACATGCTTAAAGATATGTTCGAGTTGGATGCAATGCTTGAAACAAGCCAGAATCAATTGGAAAGTATTCAGAGACAATCAGAATTCATTCAGAGGATGACAGATCAAATGAGACAATTCAAAGAAAACCAGGACGACATACCTCAAGAACCAGTTTCAGATGACACTGATGAAGCCTTCAAATACCAATCATTTCACAATGACACTTCAACAGAGGAAGAGGCTGAGCAGTATCAACAACCAGAGGTATCAGTTCAGGAGCCCGAACCGGTAAAGTCTCAATTTGACTTTTATTATTCAGATTCTGACGAGGATGAAGCTGATCTATTTGTACCAACTGCACCAACAACGGAGGATCAAACATTCAATCCTCAAAATGAAGATCTTGGAGCATGTTTTACCATGATGTTTGAAGAAGATCTATCTGAACCATCCATTCCAGTCATATCAGAGGATGAAGACCTAATGTCAGAAACATCTTTGCATCCTCTGGTTGACAATTTTGAAGCATGTATTTCACAGATGACAGATGAAGAGCTGAATACAAAAATTTTAAAATTCATCTGTGAAGAAAAGGTGGAGAAAGAAGCAAAGCAAATGGAGAAGCAAATGTCTGACCTTAATAAAGATCCAGAGCATTCAGGAGAAACATCGCTGTTTTGGGGAGTACAAATCAAAGATATCACCCAGAAGCTTGACAGAATGGAACTTCCATTCCAAGTCAAGCACCATATAAGACCTCCTGATTTTCTTTCTTTCTTTGCAGGAACCACTGGAACAACAAGGAGCAAAAAGGTGGCACGAGCACTGAATGGGACAAAACTCTTTTTGCCACCTTACCGTTGGAAGAGACCCTTCAAAAGCAACGCTCACAGGATTGTTTTTGATCGGACATCTAAAACGACATTGAAACCTCCTTAACAGATGAATTTCAGTCACGTCTGGCTAAAGACGAAAAATTTAGCGCTAGCAGGGAGGCAACCCATGCAATTTGTTGTAATATTGTTTTCATATTTTGTGTGAACTTTTTAATTTTGTGTGTTATTTTTGTAGGGAAAAGCACAAACGGAGCATTTTTAGACAGAAGGAATGGTGTTTGGCAAAAATGAAAGCTAATTCATTAGCGATGGCTGAATAATGAATGGATTCTTGAAACGCATCCTAATGGATTTATATACCAAACGAGTAGCGTATTGCGTACACAATTCCGTTGTCTTAATTATTGCTTTGATTCGCTTTTCTATTGTAATTATCTTTATTTTCGTAGACAGGATCCAGACTTTTTGACCTTTCATGATTTCTTTTGTTGTTTAGCTAACAATCGTCCTTTGGAAGATATTAGTGTTATTATTACTCACCCTTTTTTCAGGTACTATAAATTCAGCCCGTCATTGCACTTTTGAAGGCATCCTGATTTGAAAAAGAAATACATAAAAAAATGGAAGCCACTTCAAGAAATTGGGTCGAGTGTTGGTACTAAACCACAATACGTAGAGGCAGCACAGGAATTGGGTCGAGTCTTAGCAGCAAGGAATATGCACTTAATATATGGCGGAGGCAATCTTGGACTTATGGGGATCGATTCAAAGGCTGTACAGGAAGGAGGCAGTCACGTTTTGGGAATCATCCCAAAACCCTTGGCAGAGGCAAGTCTTATTGGATCATCAAACGGAGAGGAACTGATCGTGCCAGGTATGTCTGAACGACTGGTAGAAATGATTAACCGTGCTGATGCTTTTATCGCTTTGCCAGGTGGCTTGGGTACATTGGAGGAAATATTTATAGTATTATCTTGGGCGAACCTGAACATACACCAGAAACCGCTTGGACTGCTCAACGTTGATGGATTTTATGATTTTCTTTGTGTGTTTCTTGATGATGCTCGGAGAAATGGGTTCGTGTCAAAACCTATGAAAGAACTCCTCTTCACTGCCAGAACTGCTCCGGATCTAATAGACCAACTCATAGCTTATGAACCACAAGTTGACCCTATCCTTTCAAAGATAAATTGGTCCGAGGACGATCGTGGTAAGAGGCATCGAATTAATCTGGATCTTAACCTTTAATTTCCTGTAGATTTCAGCTAACCAGGTAAGACCTTCTTAACTCTCCTATTACTGTTTAAGACATTGGGGACAATGTCTCATTTAGGTTTGGGGGAGGGAATTAGTTGATAAGTACCTTGTTTTTAGTTTGTATGTTGTTTTTATTTTTAGTTCAAAATTTTTCGAAAAATACAAAAAAATTGAAAAATTTTCAAAAATTACAAAAATATTTGTGTTTTTAATTTGACCAAAAAGGTGAAATTGGTAAGAGATAGGAATTAGTTGATCAGTACCTTGTTTTTAGTTTGTATGTTGTTTTTATTTTTAGTTCAAAATTTTTCGAAAAATACAAAAAAATTGAAAATTTTTCAAAAATTACAAAAATATTTGTGTTTTTAATTTGACCAAAAAGGTGAAATTTGTAAGAGATAGATGAGTAAGGAGTTTCCACTCCTGATACGTATCTCAAGCCTATTTTCGAAACAAGTTAATTTTTGTTTATTTCATTTTGAATTATTTAATTTGTGAATTCTCCTTAAAACGGACTAAAATGGATCTTCATATGCTCGGTTGACAGATATTATCAACATATATAGTAACATACGGACATGAGCTAAATTGAAAAGTTTGTAATATTCAGTGCTCTAGTTTAATTGGAGGAAGCATCTCAAAAAGCAATGGAGTAAAAAAAAAAAAAAAAAAAACGTCTGAGATCTGAGTTATTAAGTCTGTAAGGGTGTTTTAACACCTAGTGCCTGCCCAAAACCAACTGGTTTGGGAGTCACTGGCCCAAAGCTCGCTACATGGATCGAAGATGCTACAAAAATATATATATATATATATATATCTGAAGTCTGAGTAATTAAGTCCGTAGGGGTGTCTTAACACCTGGTGCCCTAAAGCCAACTGGTTTGGGAGCCACCAACCCAACACTCGTTACATAGATGGAAAATATTGTATATAAATAAAAAAAATAGAGAAAAATCAAAGAAAAAAAATCAGAAAATGAGAAAAATTATTCCATTGCTGCAAAAAGGTGTGAAATCTGATAGAAGTTTAGGACAAAAATATTACTCTCTTATCAACTGCACTTATGACTGTTGTGGGAAAAATGAGTTGATTAATATTTTGTTGGCTGTGTATATGAAGAATGGTAAATATAATCGGAGAATTTACTTATTCGGTAATTTAGAAAAGAAACAAAACAATTAGTAACTTGGAGTAGAAGTTTCACTTGATTAGTCACTAACTTCTCTTTTCTCTTGTCTTTTTGCTTTTGTGTGCATTAGTTTTAACTAACTTTTTACTTTTGTAAAATGTTTGTGGGTATCATTGCTGTAAACCCTCACGAGACTACAACTCATCCACTAGGGACACCTAGGGGTTTAAAGGCTTGTTGCATACGCTAAATGCAACCGTGATCCCTACGAAAGTGGCTTAGTTAATTTATTTATGTTATTTTACTCTATGTTTTGCTCGAGGACTAGCAAAATGTTAGGTTTGGGGGTGTGATGAGTGGTATTTATATCACTATTTCCCACTCATTTAACCTAATATTTTGTATAGTTTCTTGAGTTTTGTGAACGTTTTGATATGTTTTGTGTTATTTTGTAGATAAATAAAGTTTGGAAAGCATTGGAGGCAATTTGGGGCAAAAACGGACAAAAATGCGTCAACAGGGATATTTTGGTCTTTAGCGCGTCGCGACGCCCATACTTCCGCGTCGCGACGTCTAAAATACGCCGAACGGTGCTAACGTGCGCAGGGTCCACAAATCAGAATCTGAGAAAAGTTTGACTTTGCTAAAATGCGCCGTGCCACATGTCACCATCACAGCCGATCTACTAACATGCACCGTGCCACGTGTCAGCATCCTACGGTGCCGACAGTCATCATCGCCACGTGTCGCCACGTTTTCGCCACGTCACCGCCATGTCATCAGCCACGTCAGCAAGTCAACGAGTCAAATTGCCACATGTCGTGCCACATCATCATCATCCAATCAGGAAGTGACACGTGTCGCAATTCTATGGTGCCGACAGTCTCTTTCCCACGTGTCGCCACATCGTCGCCACGTCACCGCCACGTCAGCGCCAATTATTGGATATCCTATCCTTATCTGACACGTGGCGGATAAGAATCTCAGCGACCAATCAGAAGCCGCCACGTGTCACAATAATTGAAGCCCAACCACTCTGCCACGTGTCACCTTATCATCTTATCTAGAATCTTCAAACCAGCGAACCAGAGCGTGCCACGTCGACAAATATGGCGTCGCGACGCTGAGGACCTGGCGTCGCGACGCTGGATCCTACCGAGGCCTATAAATTGAGCTCGAGATTTCAGAATTCATTGCACCTTCCTCTCTCTTAAATTCCTTCTAAAGAGAGAGTTTCTCTCTCTAGATTCTTTAGTTTTTAGTTTTTTTTATTTTTAGTTTTTAGTTTTGTAAATAATTTTAATTACGTTTTGTAATAATAGTAATTTAATTTTTAATTTTTACTTTTTACAGTTTTTACTATTTACCATGAGGAGGTAACTTCTCCAGCTATGGTGAAAGGTAATTCTTTTACTGTTACTATTATTAGATAATCTCCCTTAAAAAAATATATTCACTATTTAAAATATTGACTTAAAAAGGATACCGCCAGATTGGTCGGTTGGTAATTCATTTTAATCTGGTTTAAACCTGACTAATAAAGGATACCGCCAGATTGGTCGGTTGGCAATTTAATTTTGGTTCCGCCTTTATGGCTGGTTGGACTTAATTTGACTTAATCAGGATACCGCCTATATGGTCGGTTGGTATTATTATCACAAGTTTATATATTATTTTATGGGAGATATTTAAATTAGTAGTAGTAAAAGTAATTCCTTTTACCTTATCATTTTATTTTATTTTACTTTTCAGTTTTACTTTATTTTTACTTTATGTCTTTTACTTTTAAGTTGTTACTAGCCCTAGTTATGTGTTAGTTATCTGGGGTTGTGATGAATTCTAATATCACCGGTTTATAAGGGGTTATTTTATAGTTTGGGTAATTAAAGGTTTACTTATTAAGTCTTAAGCTTAATGCTTCTTGTTGTCTGATCACCAATAAGATTGATGTGGTAAATCTAAAATGAACTAGACATAGGGATTTTAGGTTTCAGCCTTAGACTTAATAGCCCACGATCTTCCTTGAGGATAGATAACCCTTTAATAGATTTCCTTACAGGATAGGAATATAGCTGTCGGGCGGGGGGGTAGCCATAATTGGAACTTAAACTTAATGAATCCAGATAATTTGGTTGACATAGACATATGGTTCAATTGGGTTAAACTGGGTATTTGCGTCTGACCATCGACAAAGGCTTTTGCATAATTTAGTGTTTCAGGTTAGTAAACTGATTTATTACACAAACATAAAATAACCACTTCATCTTTTAAATGATATTAGAATGATTCATGACCCTAGATATTTGTGTCTTTTGTTATTTTCCTTAGTATTTTCTTTTGTCTTTTTATTTATTTATTTTGTAAAACCACATTAAACCAATCAAACAATCATTCTCTTCTTCATTTAATTAGATATTTGTAAATAAATAAATTCAACAATTAATAACAACAGTAGGAATTAAGTCCTCGTGGGATCGATATTTTTTATACTACTTGAACGATACGTGCGCTTGCGTTATACGTGTGTGTTTACGCCGGTCACTATAAGTCATAATAAGGGTACTATATAGTTTGAATAACAGAACAGTGAGCTGGAAATCTTCCAAGCAAGATATTATTTCCGAATTAACAACAAAAACGGAATATTGCTACAGCTGAGGCAGCAAAAGAAGCATTTTGGATCTATAAAATATTCTTAATTAGATTAGGAGTAGTTCTGTTAGCAGCTTAGCTAGGCTACAACACATGCTAAAGAATTAACGGTCTCATCAACGATATCCAAGTATATACTTCAAATGGTTTCAACTGATTCGTCGGATCATACTGTTAGACAATTATGACCCATATCGTCACTTTTGTAAAATACATTGTGTTTTTGTACAAATTAACTATGTAACAAAGGAAATTGCCTTTTATCATTTCGTAATTAGATTACTTAAATATATGAATGATCAAAGTCCTTATGATTAGTTCCAGATTGATAAGATATGAGACAGTATCAATCCACGAAGGTTTAATCATTAAATATCCCTAGTCGTAGTATTATCGAGACTGGACATCGATAATACGGAATAGGCTAGTATCGCACTTGTGCGTGTTATGGAAGCGTAACAGCATAGTTCTCATATATTTAAGTATTGGATACTTATGCAAGTGTGGTAGGAGGTTGTGTTTACCGATGGTACGGGAAACAGCTTTGCTCTAGATAGACCCCACAGAGTCCCATTGGTAGTATGACTATGTGTCTATGTGAGTCCGTTATCAGGGTAGGTGTATTTGGTCTTAACCCGAGACTTGCACCGCTAATACTTGCGACAATCAATACGCTTTGGTTTTGGTCGTCTGAGACTTTAATAGGTTATATGTACGCCTCTTCTGGGTTTATTGAGAATCATAGTGTATTGGGTGTGATATCAAGACGAAAGTATCACTTCAGTCATATTGAGATGATGGTCACGCATGGATACAAAACTGATTCTCTATAAGGTTGCAACCGTCGGGATAATATGACTAGGTCATGATTATCCGATAATAAAGAAACTAATTGCTTGTGATTCAATATATACTTCATACGGGGCAGACACTATTCCAGCCCCAGGCCTTGCATGTGACATCCGATACTGGATTGATATACGCAATACTTGGTATACGCAATACTAGGTATACTACTCCCGACATAGATTTTATATTACAGTAAGAATATTTATGGAGAATTGGGTAGGCATGGTGCTTTGCTAGAAGCCAACCTTGTCTTGTAAATCGATAAGAATGTAGTACGAGGTACGTACGTGTTCGGATAGTCCGATGATCGGATTTACTGCCAACATATCGAGAGGTCTCTTGGGTCACTTCCCGAAGATTCACCGATGACGTATGATTCGAACTTTATTAATCTGGGATTAATTGCGGAGTGACTTTATTTAGGATAAAGTACTATTTAAAGAGAGAGAACGATTCATTTGGAATTAATCGATAAAATAATATATTCGATATATTTTACGAAATTAGATTTCGATGCAGAATTAAAATTATATTTTAATTCGGGCAAACGAATTAATTTAGAATTAATTCGTTAGCGACGTGAATAGTAATTTTACTAGGCATAATTATTTAATTAAATTTGATTTAATTACGTCGCGACGAAAGTTTGTTAATTCGGAATTAGCGAACTCGAGCCCGAGAGTATTTGCGGGCCCACTCACATTTTAAATTGAGTGGGGCCCATATGTCACATCACACATCACATCACTTGTCACTTTAAAGTAGCTTTTTGGTGATGGGTTTTGGTGAAGTTGGTGGTGACTTATTTTACACTCCATTTGATGTCATGATTGACCATTACCAAACCATGTTTGGTATATCAAATATTTTGATTTTTGAAATCAATTACACAAGTCAATTTCTCCCTCTCATTGCCGAAAATAGGAAGCAATTTTCTCTCCCTCTCTTGTTCTTCATCTTGGCCGAATCCTTGCTCAAACAAGAACAAAATTGTGGCAATTTTTGAGTGCTAGCACACACCATCAAAGGATCATAATAGGTGATAGGGAAACCATCCCGAAAGGTTGGAATCACCATTGGAAGCTTGGAGCTTGGAGCTCAAAGTCTCAAGTCAACCTTGGCCGAATCTTAGAGGAAAATTTTGTGATTCAACGTGTCCAAAATCCATTCAATGTAAGTGTGTTTCAGCCACTCTTCGTTGATGTATTCATTTATTTCAATGTTTAATTTGATCTTGGGATTAACCTAGAAACCCAATACATACATCGTGGCGATGTGATGATCGAATAAATCGCATCAGATGATAACCTTGCAAATCCACTAACGAAAGTTGTTTCTCTGCATAAGTTTGAGTGACCAGTACATAGTTCAAGTGTAGGACACTTGAGTGATTGGCTATAGGCCAAGTGGGAGATTGTTGGAAAATTATGACCCATAGCATCACTATTTGTACAGAACATGGTGTTGTTGTACAAATTAACTATGTGACAAAGAAAATTGCTCTTTTATCATTTGTAATTGGATTACCGGGATATATAAATGATAAAAGTCCATATGATTAGTTCCGGATTAATAAGATATGAGACAATATTAATCCACTAAGGTTTAATCATTAAATAATCCCTAGTCGTAGTTTTATCGAGACTAGATATCGATAATGCGGAATAAAATATTATTGCACTTGTGCGCGTTGTGGGAGCATAACGACATAGTTCTCATATATTTAAGTATTGGATACTTATGCAAGTGTGATAGGAGGTTGTGTTTACCGATGGTACGGAAACAGCTTCGCTCTGGATAGACCCATCAGAATTCCATTGGTAGTATGATTATGTGTCTATGGGAGTCCGAATCAGGGTAGGTGTATTTGGTCTTAACTTGAGACTTGTACCGTTAATACTTGCGACAATCAGTATACTTTGGTTTTGGTCGTCCGGGGCTTTAACAGGTTCTATGTACGCCTCTTCTGGGTATACTGAGAATCGTAGTGTATTGGGAGTGATTTCAAGACGGAAGTATCACTTCAGTCATATGGAGATGATGATCACGCAGGATACAGAACTTGTACTCTTAAGTACTGCAGTCGTTGGGATAATATGACTAGGTCATGGTTATCCGATTATAGAGACTAGTTACCAGAGATCCGATATATGCTTCGTACGGGGCAGACACAATTCCAGCCCCAGGCCCTGCATGTGACATCCGATACTGGATCGTAATACGCAATACTACATATATTACGCTTGACACAGATTACATATTCCTTAAAAGAATATTTCTGGAGAATTGGGTAGGCACGGTGACATGATCCAGGCCGGCAACAAAGCAAATGACGCATTACAAGTACCAGAAGGGCCAATTACGAGGCAGAGGACCAAAAGACTCAGAGAAGCAGTGACGGGATTAGTTCAGAGTTTTATGGCCGACTGCAACAAACAAATAGAGATGCATGTGGGCTTCGATGGAAAGGGCCCAAAGCCATTTCACTTGGCCTTAGAATAAAGCTTCCTAGGCATTTGAAGACTTAAAGACTTGATATTTGTGTAATTTCATTTTTAGGGGCATTGTTGTCTTTATGCCTTTAGGGTTTCTTCTCGTAACATTATTTAAGCTTACTTTCTTCTTCATTTGAAGGCAAAAAACGAAATTTTGAAAACTCAAAAGCTTAAAGCTTTGGCTATGGCCGAATTATTGTAAGGGATGGATTCCCATTTTCAAGTTTGAATCGACTTGTCTAAGTTTGGCACACTTAGTGGCCTCTCCATTGCTAGCAAAACACTACAAGGATTCATCTTAAAGGTTCTCAAGGGCAAGTTCTTTGTGGGTTTTCTTTGTGGCCTTGGAAGGGTTTTGTTCCTACAAAATCAAACTCGCGGTTCTTAGGGTTCGGTCCGTTGCTTGGGGTTTGCTTGGATTTCGAATCCAAGTGGCTTTCTTTGTCATTTGGTATCTAGAGCTCAGGGTTCCAAGGTCTGATTTTTCTATCTTTCCTTTTGTTTGATTATGTTTTTATTTTGTTCTTTGTTATTTTCGTTTCAGTTCTTGTTGGATCTTGTTGCTGTTTTTGTCTTGTTTATATTCTGGATCTGGTTTTGTTGTGAAGCATATTCTGGATCTGGTTTTGTTGTGAAGCATATCAGTTCATCTTTTTCCAGTTCTGGGTTTCTGTTCCGTTCTTCCTGTCAGTTCTTCATAGTTGCATATCAGTTCATCTTTTTCCAGTTCTGGGTTTCTGTTCTGTTCTTCCTGTCAGTTCGTCATAGTTGCATATCAGTTCATCATTTTCCAGTTCTGGGCTTCTGTTCTGTTCTTCTTATCAGTTCGTCATAGTCATTATGTTCTTTAGCATATGTTTAAGAAATAAGCATGTTCTTTGGCGGCTGTGTGTTTTGTTTCTAAAACCCTAGTGCAGTGTGAAATCAGACCCTGAAAACTAAGTGAAGTCTGAAATCAGACCCTGAAATCTTAGCTTCTGAAATCAGACCTAAAACGTAACCTTTGAAATCAGCCTCTGAAATCAGACTCTGAGATCAGACCCTGAAACTTAACCATTGAATCAGACTCTGAGATCAGACCCTGAAACTTAGCCTCTGAAATCAGACCCAGACAGTAGCCTCTGAAATCAGACCCTGACCAGTAGCCTATGAAATTAGCCTCTGAATTCAGACCCTTATTCGACTCTGAAATCAAACACTGACCAGCAACCTCTACATTCAGACCCTGAAATTAGACCATGATCAGACTCTAAAATCAGGCTTTGAAAACCAGCCTCTGAAATCAGAAACTAAATCAGCCTCTGAAATCAGAACAACAATATCAGCATCTGACGTTAGCAAAAAAAAATATAGAAAGAAAAGGAAATGTGACTCGAGTGATAGTGATCACTTGAGCAAAAAAAAAAGAGTAAAAAGTGAAATTTGTTTGGTTGAATCTAGTTTATTCCATATTGTCATTTAGGTGCCCGTGGAGGGTATTCCATCACAATTTTTATAGAAGTGCCAAATTTTCTCTCCAAATTGCATACGACCGTGAATTTGCATGCTTATTTTTTTCCATTGTGCTAATTGTTTACTCCTTATTTCTAATTACTATAGCTTAAGTATTATTGATTGAGTCTCCATCATTACTATTCTTGTTTGTAATTTGTTTTCTGCCTGCCCTATATATATATTGTTGGTTCCGTTGTGTTTCATGCTAGCTTGAGGACTACATTTGGTTTGTATTCTTGGATTGAGTGTGGTTCACATTTGACTTGAGGACGAACTCAAGAGTGGTAAAAGGCAGTGATTGTGAGCACAATATCGGGTAAAAGCCAATAGAGTGCAAAACACGAGTGTAGTGATATCATTCGAGTGTAAACACGTGAGATTGTGAGGATTTAGATATTTGCTTTACTTTCTTGTTATTTCTAATCTGTTTGTTTAGTGTTGAGATGGCATGTCTAACCACTGATGAAAAGCTTGAGGCTTTGGATAGGAAATTTACAGATATGATGGAGAACATGAATACTGCTTTGGAGAGATTGTCCAAGAGTGTAGAGAGTATTCAAACTGGTAGCGGTCCAAGAGCACCACCACCCCAGCATATACCACCACCTCAGAATGTACCACCACAGTATGTACCACTAGATGAAGAGGAAGCTGAAAATGAGTTTGATGATTCTGATGGTCTTGATGATGTGGAGGAGAGATTTCAGCCTGGGCATGATAGGAGGCCTAATATGAGGTTTGATAGGAGGAATGATAAGAGAGATAGACGGTTTGGTGATAGATGTGCATTTGATGCCAGAAGAGGGGATTATGATAGGAGGGGATATGGAAGACAAGGAGATGTAGATGGTGATCTAGGAAGCATCAAGATCAAGATACCAACATTCCAAGGCAAGAATGATCCTGAAGCTTATTTAGAATGGGAAAAGAAAATAGAATTGATTTTCAACTGTCATCACTACCCAGACGAGAAGAAGATCAGTCTGGCAGTAATTGAGTTTACCGATTATACTATGATTTGGTGGGATCAGCTTGTCTCTACTCGGATGAGAAATTATGAGAGACCGGTTCAGACATGGGCAAAACTTAGAGGTCTCATGAGAAAGAGATTTATACCCAGCCATTACTATAGAGAGTTGTATCAGAAACTACATCTGTATCAGGGGACCAAGAGTGTTGAGGACTATTACACAGAGATGGAAGTTGCCATGATCAGGGCAAATGTAGTTGAGGATGCAGAAGCTACTATGGCACAGTTTCTAGGGGGCTTGAATAGAGAGATTGCAAACATGGTGGAGTTGCACCATTATGTTGATTTGGAGGATATGCTTCACATGGCTATCAAGATAGAAAAGCAACTCAAGAAAAAGTCAACATCCAGATTTGGTACTCAGGCTACTTCTGCATGGAAGGGAAAATGGGTTCCGAATGAGAAGCGAGATGGAGGCTTTGACAAGCCTAGAGGCGAATTCAGTGGAGGCTTTAATAAGCCTAGGGCCGAACCAAGTGCCAAGGGTAAAGAGGCTGCAGAACCGATCAAGACTAGACCAAAACCTGAGGGAGCAACTACTAGAACTAAAGATGTAGAGTGTTTCAAATGTTTGGGCATGGGACACTATGCTTCACAATGTCCCAATAGGCGTACCTTAGTGATTGATAAAAAGAGTGGAGAGGTGTACTCTACCGATAGTGAGGTTGAGGATGAGATGCCAGAGTTGGAGGATGCTAGTGACCATGAGGGAGCTGCATACCCGCTGGATAACTTATCCTTAGTTGTCAAGCGTGCTTTGAGTGCACATGTTGTAGATGTTGGGGTTGATGCTCAGAGCGCCAATTCCCGGTTGTATTTCTTTGAGAATACTTCTGTAAAACATTATTATTATGAATAATATATGCAGTTTCTATAATATAATGTATCTTTTAATATGGTAAAGACGTAATGACCTTAGAATGATTAGTCATGGTACTGTTGCAAAAGCGTCGCAACTGACATTGAGTAGTATCATGACGTTGTCATTCTCAGACTGTTCCTGGTCAAGGTTTACACTACTTGGTCAGTATAGTAAACCCATTGAGACCGGTACATGTCGTATACTGGAATATATGATTCCAATGGTTTCTCAATGAACCATTAGTTTTGGAGACTAGTATAGACGTGTAGGTGTTTATAGCGGATAAACACTGAACGACTCACCGAAGATTCTTAATGGATAGTACACCAGCGTCAATAAGAATCTTCTCGGGTTGAGTAGCACTTGTGATTCTTAGACTTGAGATGCCATTGTGGGCACATGAGACATCTTCTACACTTAGATGGCAGTCACGTCACCGATCTATTTAGATCAGACCTCCGCCTGTTCGTTGGGTGTAGATAGATCCTCAGGGTGTCCTATGTGTATCAAGATAGGATCCGTTAGTTCTGTGTACCATATCATAGGTAGTCCATATG
The DNA here is from genome assembly GCA_019454045.1 of Zanthoxylum bungeanum. Lineage (NCBI taxonomy): Eukaryota > Viridiplantae > Streptophyta > Magnoliopsida > Sapindales > Rutaceae > Zanthoxylum > Zanthoxylum bungeanum. The sequence continues at coordinate 73,141 of SKCR01032265.1, forward strand.
ATTAGCAATCAGATAAAACCATGGGCCCGTGGTAAAATTTAGAAGCTAGTTCTAAACATTCTTTTAGAGATTGCTAATAGAATAGTCGACTGGATAATCCCTATAGAGATTTGACATTTACATCTATATCTCTGGGATTTATCCGGATACCTGTGACAGAGGAATTATACATTTGCCATGACCTCGACCTGTATGATTCAATGAGATTATCCGTGATCGTCATAATTTACGGGTGGATAAATTATGGACACGAAATTGGATTTCGTGACGGATATACTTGAATCTAGAGAGTCTCAATAATGAAATATACTCATAGAGCACTAGAGCAACATTTATAAATAATATTGATTATTTATAAAGTCGTTTAAAGGTTAAACGAAAGATACCTGCTAAAGGGACCCGATAGTCATTTACTTAATTATTGTGTATTTACATTTAATACTTGATTAATTTAAATACACATTAATTAATAGTCAAATTGAGATATTTGACTAATATCCTAAATGAATATATGTATTTGATATTTAATGTAAATATTATACATATATTTAATATATTTGTAATTAATTAATTAATTAATTATTTAATTGTTAAATGATTAAATTAATTAAAATATAAATATCTTAACTTTGGATATTTGATTTAAATGATTAATTTGCCTTTGTTGACTTAATATAAATATCAATAAAGTGTTTATTAGATATTTATCAAGTTGAACAAATGAAATTGCAAATGAAATTGAAATTAATTTTGTTGTATTTGCTTGGCCAAATTCGGCCAAGGCTAAAATAATAAAAGTATATATTGTTTTCATTTCATTTCAATTTCTAACCTAATACAATTTCTAACCTAAACTCCATTAAAGAAAACAAAGAAAGGTAGAGAGAAAAGAAAAGAAAATCAAGAAAAGCTTGGAAAATAGTAAGTATTTCCAACCTTCCATTAGAGATTAATTTTTTCCTCTTGTTGTGGGAAACATCTTATGATGTTCTTGAGTTTTTCTATTCTTTATTCTTTGTGTTTTTTATGGATAAATGTTTGGTGAAAGTGTTGAGCATGTATAATGGAGAAAGCTTGTGACTAGTGTAGTTATAAGTGTTCTTTTATGGTTTTGGAAACTTAGTTGCTAATATAGAGTTGTTGACCCACTCTTAGATGACCTAGATTTGATCTAGAGTTTTTTCATTGTGTTGTGACTTTGGTTGGATGGAATAATGATGATTGAAGTAATTGATTTAACCAATTTGGTCTAATTTGTCCAATTTGATGAAATTGAAAAATTAGGGTTTAAGACCTCATCCAAATTTGGAGCTTTTCATTTATGTTGTGTATAAGGATGTTTATATGATGCATATAAAGTTTCATGTTGATTGGATTTCATTTGGATGTGTCTTGAAGCATGAAATCACAAAATGCACAATTTGGCACCCTAATGGTGCTCTCGGCCAAATGGGTTATTTTTGGGATTTATGTTGATTTTGGTGTTTTGATGTTTTGAACATGCTAAGTTAATCTTAGAAATGATTTAGAATCATTCAAAATTGATTTGATCACTTTCAGACTAAAATGGACAAAATATCAAGTGTAAGGGCAATTCAGTAAATTCACTTAAATATGATTTATTGAATTTTATTTCATAATTTGATTATTGGATAATTAAATAAATATGTTTATTTAATTAATCCGAGAAAAAGTTTTGAAATCGAAAAATTTGATTTTCCATCGTTTCCGCTACGTTACCGGCTTTAGCCCCTAAAAACCCATATGTTATGTGATTTTCCATAGATGGGGGCAGTTGTACTAATGTTGCTAGCACATCGTTGATTGAGCGATTGGGGTTGAGTTGCTTGAGACACCCGAAACCTTACAAGTTGCAGTGGTTAAATGATTGTGGGGAGATAAGTGTGACAAAGCAGGTACTGTTGAGCTTTACCATTGGGCCATACACAGATGATGTCCTATGTTATGTGATACCGATGCATGCCAGACATATTCTTTTGGGCAGACCGTGGCAGTTTGATAAGAAGGTTATTCATGATGGGTTCAAGATCAAATACTCTTTTCAACATAAAGGAAAACCCATTACATTATACCCACTTACACCCGCACAAGTCCATGAAGATCAGGTTAAGTTGGAACTTGAACGTGACAAAGAGAGAGCGAAAAGGAACACCACCTTGGCTGAAACTAGTTAGAATGTTGTATCTGGTGAGAAAAATAAAGCCAAGGCCGTGGGAGTTTCCAAGGAGAGTGTGAGTGAACATGAGGGGGAAACAAAAGGGAGAGTTAAAAATAATTTCTACATGGGTGAGGGTAAAGAGAGGAAAGCGTTCAAGGCTAGCAAGCTCATGCTATTGTTAGTCTATAAGGAGCCTCATATTTATTTTACTAACACTGACCCTTTGCTTCCTGTGTCTATTTCATCTCTTTTGCAGGATTACAGTGACGTACTGACATAGGACATACCTAGTGGGCTTCCACCCATTAGAGGTATTGAGCACCAGATAGACTTCATACCTGGAGCAGTCATTCCTAACAGACCGGCTTATAGGAGCAATCCCGAGGAGACAAAAGAGCTACAAAGGCAAGTACGAGAATTGATGGATAATGGGTATGTAAGGGAAAGCATGAGTCCTTGTGCAGTACCAGTATTTCTAGTTCCTAAGAAAGATGGGACGTGGCGTATGTGCGTTGATTGTCGAGCTATCAACAATATTACAGTAAAGTATCATCACCCCATTCCTAGACTAGATGACATGTTGGATGAATAAGCGACACGTAAAATGGATGGAATTTGTTGAGTCATTTCCGTATGTTATACGCTACAAAAAAGGTAAAGAAAACATAGTGGCCGATGCATTATCTCGCATGTACGTTTTACTTACTTCAATGCATGCACGGATGTTGGGATTTGATTTGATTAAGGAACTATATGAGTGTGATTCTGATTTTGGTGAGATTTTTGCTACTTGTGCAAAGTCATCTTTTGGAAAGTTTTGCATTCATGACAGATTCTTATTTAAAGCAAACAGGTTGTGTGTTCCTGCTTGTAGTATGCGTGATCTTTGTTGTAGTTGATAGGTTTAGTAAAATGGCTCATTTTGATTACATGTCATAAAACCGATGATGCTACAAACATTACAGATTTATTTTTCAGAGACATAGTGCGACTCCATGGTATACCTAGGAGTATTGTATCTGATAGAGATGTTAAGTTCCTTAGCCATTTTTGGAAGGTGTTGTGGGCTAAACTAGGCACCAAACTATTGTATTCTACCACATGTCATCCACAGACTGATGGACAAACAGAGGTAGTTAATAGGACTTTATCTCAATTATTGCGCACTATAGTTGACAAGAATTTGAAGAGTTGGGAAGATTGTTTGCCATTTATTGAGTTCGCATATAATCGTAGCATTCATTCTTCTACATCATTTTCACCTTTTGAAATTGTTTATGGTTTCAGCCACTAACTCCATTGGATTTGTTACCTTTGCCTGTTGATGAGCATGCGGGGCTAGATGGAAAAAGGAAAGCCGATTTGGTGAAGCACATACATGAGAAAACAAGAGAGCAAATACAACGAAGGAATGAGCAATATGCTTCTCATGCTAATAAGGGAAGAAAACGTGTGGTATTTCAGCCTGGAGATTGGGTTTGGGTACACATGCACAAGGAGAGATTTCCTGAACAACGTAAATCTAAGCTACAACCGAGAGAGGATGGTCCATTTCAAGTTTTGGAACGGATTAATGACAATGCATACAAGCTGGATTTACAAGGTAAATATAACGTGTCTGCTACATTTAATGTTTCTGACTTAACTCCGACTGCAACAAACAAATAGAGATGCATGTGGGCTTCGATGGAAAGGGCCCAAAGCCATTTCACTTGGCCCAAATCAGTTTAGAATAAAGCTTCCTAGGCATTTGAAGACTTAAAGACTTGATATTTGTGTAATTTCATTTTTAGGGGATTGTTGTCTTTATGCCTTTAGGGTTTCTTTTCGTAACACTATTTAAGCTTACTTTCTTCTTCATTTGAAGGCAAAAAACGAAATTTTGAAAACTCAAAAGCTTAAAGCCTTGGCTATGGCCGAATTATTGTAAGGGAGGGATTCCCATTTTCAAGTTTGAATCGACTTATCTAAGTTTGGCACACTTAGTGGCGTCTCCATTGCTAGCAAAACACTACAAGGATTCATCTTAAAGGTTCTCAAGGGCAACTTCTTTATGGGTCTTCTTTGTGGCCTTGGAAGGGTTTTGTTCCTACAAAATCAAACTCGCGGTTCTTAGGGTTCAGTCCGTTGCTTGGGGTTTGCTTGGATTTCCAATCCAAGTGGCTTTCTTTGTCACACGGTGCTTTGCTAGAAGCCAACCATGTCTCGTAAATTGGTTAGAACGTGGAACCGGGTACGCACGTGTTCGGATAGTCCGAAAACCAAATTTACTGCCAACATATCCAGGGATCTCATGGGTCGCTTCCCAAAGATTCACCGATGACGTATGACTCGAACATAATTAATCTGGGATTAATTAGATGAGAGAGAAAATTAATCTAGGATTAATTACGAAGAGATTTTATTTGGGATAAAATTCAATTAGAAGAGAGAGAACAATTAATTTGGAATTATTCGATAAAATAATATTGTTGAGGGTATTTTCAGGTCCTATGATATTTAAGCAGTACGGCAAGGGTAAAAGGGGAACTCCCTTCTTGATCAAAAACATTAATGCCGACCCGAACACATAAGTGTTGTGAAGCCAACAGTAAGAGACCGAGCACTTAATGATAGGTGACCGACCACTTTGGTTCAGATGACCGGGCAGTTATCAGATCGACAACAGCATTCTCAGTTCAAAGAACCATTATGGCCGACCTCATGACTACCGAGCATATGCGAGACGTGCTCAGGAAGATAAGGCATCATATTTCTGCGGGATAAAAAGATAAGTTATCCTACTTTCATGCGGAAAAGTGATAAGTCAATGTCCTAATAGGATAAAAGAAGTAAAGGTAGATTTGATTAAGGAATCCTTATGGGAAAATGAGATTGTTTCCACTAGGAATTCTTGTAAGAGAAGGAATCTAATTTCTTCACTATTATAAATAAGAGGGTAGAGTATGAGTAAAGGGCATCTCAGAATCAAGATCACTATGATCAGGCTTGTAAACACAAGAGATATCAGAAAAGCATATCTCAAGTAATAAAAGCATCATTCAATTTGTGCCCATGGACGTAGGTGGGATCTGATCCGCCGAACCACGTTAAATCTCTTTGTCGATTGGCGTATTTATCTGTCTTTTGCTAAATTTACTTTTGGTTTCCCCATAACCAAATAAATTCACTATTGAGGGAGGATTATCTCGGGAGTAATATTCCTGTATTACCCTGAGACCAAAATCAGCCGTCAACAGTTGGCGCCGTCTGTGGGGAATTTCGGCAAAAAGTAAGTTCACGAAAAAGACGATGGCAGAAGGCGGCAATCCTCAATCGTCACGGAGTTCAGCTACGGATTGGATGAAGAAGATGGAAGAATACATAAGGAGGGATCAGGAAGAAAATCAGGCCCTCCTAAAATCCATAATAGATCTACTAGAGAGAATGGAATGGATGAACAACGAGAGACCAGACGCCAGAACCAGTAGGAGAAGAGGTGAAAAAGTAGAAGGAAAAAGGGTTGTGGACATGAGTGAAGACGATGAACCCATGAGGATGGACCCCTACGGGATAAAATCCATAGTTGTAGAAAAAGATTCACAAACAGAGGACACATGGGAAGAAGAAGAAGGAAGATAATCGTCAGATTCCTCCTATGATAGCCTCCGCAACACCAGGGGAGGAGACATGGAGTACGACGAAGTTGTGCGAGAAATTTCAAGGCATGAAGAACGCCACACTCGGGAAACAGACATGAAGAGAGGCAGATAAGACAACATGGCGGCGCAAATAGCGAGATGAAGTCCTGGATAAAGAAAGAGATGGCCAAGTGGGGGGTAAACCTCAAAACTGGTACAAGAGATGCCCGGGATGGAGAGGAAGAATCCCCCATCACGGAAGAAATAAGGTCCGCAAAATTCCCAAGACGATTCAATATGCCGGCCATGACGCCTTACAAAGGCCATACTGATCCGAAATCCCATATTGAAAGCTTTGTCCTATTGATGGAGGTCCAGGGAGTGGTAGGGGATGCCGTTTGCAAGGTGTTTTCCTAACTCTGGGGGGACCCTCCTTCCTATGGTACAGAAGTCTGGCCCCGGGGAGCATCGGAAGCTTCGCGCAACTTAAGAGGTCGTTCATTCGGCACTTCAAAGGGGCCTGCGTCCTTAAAAAGACAATCGGAGAGTTGAGACATGAAGCAGGGAGATGACGAGCCTCTGAAAACTTTCATCGAAAGATACCACAATATGATGCTCGAAGTCGGAGGATATGAGTCCCTTGAGGCCTTGGAAAGTTTAAAAGGAGCCTTAAGGGTCGGAAAACTGTGGACTCACCTAAGAATCCAAGACATACCGGATTATGCTACCGCTCTGGAAGTAGCCCGGAAGTTCGTCTTATTAGAAAACGAAGAAAAGATCTCCCGGAGAGGGACAACTATCAGAGAGAAGACAACAAGGGCAGATGCACCCCGCCGGCCAGACAGGGAGTTTAAAAAACTCCTCCCGAGACGTAAGGAGTTCAAACCAGTGCCTTAGAATGACCAGGAAAGAGGAGTCTCGACCCAAGTGAACCACGTAGTCTGAGAAGAAGCATATATCCCTCTGAGCAAACCACCGGGGAAAATCATCATGGATATACAAGGAAAAGGCCTCTTGATAGAACCTGACCTCAGGAGATTCCCCCCAGACAATAGGAATAAGAAATCTTATTGCGTACATCACAATCTGAGGGGACATATAACAGACGAGTGCAAAGATTTGCGGGAACAAATGGAAGACCTAGCACGGAATGGGTACTTAAATAATTATATTGACCATGAAGTTATGGCGGCTAGACAAAGGGCACGAGGCCTACATGTAAACATCATCGCAGGAGGGAAAACACTGGCCGGAGACTCTAACCGGTCAAGAAAAAACTATAGCCGAGCTCGGGGGACGGAGGTGCTAGAAACAGAACGGTCCTCGGTACTACAAAGAGGTCGGTCGGTACCCATAATGTTCACCAACGAGGATGCCCGAGGGGTGAGTTTCCCCCACGACGATGCATTAATAATCAAGGCGACAATCGGTGGCTCAGAGGTAGACAGAATCTTGGTAGATCCTGGAAGTGCAGTAGATATAATCTCCAAGGAAACTTTGGAAGGCCTGGGAGTAGAGTATATAACTCTAATCGACGATGGCACCCCCTATACGGCTTCGGGGGCTCAACGGTCGTCCCACTGGGAACGATACAATTAGCAATGACGATCGGAACTCACCCCCGAACCCGGACGATTATGGTAAATTTCACAGTGGTAGACTGCATGAGCAGTTACCAAGTCATTGTTGGTCGGCCTTTCATGATGAGAACGAAGGCTGCGATGTCCTGCTACTACCTAAAACTGAAATTCCCCACTCGGGAAGGAATCAGAATCGTGTGCGGGAGTCAGAAGGTAGCTCGTAGCTGTTTTGCCACTCTCTCACGAGAGACCCTCTGCATTGAAGAAGGTAACATGAAAAGGCAAAAGGGTGAAGATGAAGAAAACACAAGGACGAACCCGGGTCCTCGGCCGAATAAAGTTGCCCGACTAGGGGCAGCAGAAGAGTTAGAAGGGATAGAACTTTTCGGACCAGGGAAAAACATAAAAATAAGGGGGACTTAGACGATACCTTGAAACAAGGCTTGCTAGAATGCCTAAAGGAGTACCCGGACATCTTCGCATGGGGGCATAACGACATGCCTGGGATTGATCCAAAATTCATCAATCACTACTTGGCGGTAAACCCGTCACACAAACCGGTCAAACAGAAAAGAAGAATCTTTAATCAAGAACGATGCAGAACGATGGCGTCTGAAGTGGAAAAGTTATTAAAAGCTAGCTTCATCAAAGAAGTAAAGTACCCGGAGTGGGTGTCAAATGTAGTATTGGTGAAGAAATCCAATGGAAAATGGAGGATGTGTGTGGATTTCACCGACCTTAATAAAACATGCCCAAAAGACAGCTTTCTGCTACCAAACGTAGATCAGCTGGTAGATGCGACAACTTGCCAGGGACTGCTAAGCTTCATGGATGCCTTCTCAGGGTATAACCAAGTCAAGATGCATTCTGCAGACGAGGAGAAGACAACCTTTGTCACCGACCATAGGCTGTATTGTTACAAAGTAATGCCCTTCAGATTGAAGAATGCATGGGCAAATTTTCAAAGGCTGGTAAACAAAATCTTCAAGCCACTCATCGGCACATCAATGCTGGTGTATGTGGATGACATGATAACGATGTCCAAAGAGCCAGGATGTCACGTGACCGACCTAAAGAAAACCTTTAAATTACTAAGAAAACATAATTTGAAGCTCAACCCCGAGAAATGCGCTTTCGGAGTGGCCTCGGGAAAATTTTTAGGCTACATGGTGAGCTCATGAGGCATAGAAGCAAACCCACATAAGATACAAGCCATACTGGACCTAAAATCCCCCAGGACAATTAAAGAAGTACAAAGTCTAACTGGAAGGGTCGCCGCGCTCAACCGATTTATCTCTTGAGCAATCGACAAGTGCCACCATTTTTTCAAAATTATCAAGAAGGCCCAAAAAGAGATCAACTGGACGTCGGAATGCGAGGAGGCCTTCCAGCAGTTGAAAAAGTACCTAACACAGCCCTCACTCCTAGCAAAACCACTCCCAGGAGAGACGTTATACTTGTACTTAGCTGTTTCGAAACACGCAGTAAGTTCAGTACTAGTACAAGAGGCCAACAAGGTCCAAAGGCCAGTGTACTATATCAGCAAAGCCCTGTTGGATGCTGAGACCCAGTATTTAGTGCATGAACTGGTCGCCCTGTCCCTAATCACTGCAGCCCAAAAGTTACGACCTTACTTCCAGGCCCACCCTATCGGAGTTTACACCGATTATCCTCTGAAACAGATCCTATAGAAACCAGAGGCCTCAGGAAGGTTAATGAAATGGTCAGTGGAGTTAAGCGAGCACGACATTTCTTACCTCCTGAGGGTAGCAGTAAAAGGGCAGGCTTTGGCAGATTTTGTTGCAGAATTCACAGAACCCCAGATCTTGACTGTGGGGGAAGACAAATGGGAGATGTCAGTAGACGGGTCTGCTAGCTCACAAGGCAACGGAGCTGGAATCGTGCTGAAAAATGATAAAGGAGAAGAAGTGTTGTTCGCCTTAAGGTTTGCCTTCAAAGCCACAAACAATGAAACAGAGTACGAGGCAATCCTGGCCGGTTTAAGGCTATGCACGGTGGTGGGTGTCCACGACGTAGTGGTAAGAAGTGACTCTCAGCTAGCTATTCAACAGCTGAAGGGAGAATTTCAAGCCAGAGAGCCGACTATGGTAGCCTACTTGGCCGAGGTAAAAAAGTTCGTGGAAAAAAGGGGGACGTACGCTTCGAACAAATCGGAAGAGAAGGCAATTGCGAAGCAGACTCCCTGGCCCGACTCGCATCTTCAATAAAGGCAGAAAATCCCAGAATAATCCCTCTTATCTGCCTCCGAGAAAGAAGCGTAGGGGGGCTGGAAGTAGAAGTACTAGAAAAGGAAGGCGAAACCTCATGGATGCAGCCAATCAGGAGATATCTGGAAACATGGGAAACACCTGAAGACAAAAAGGAGGCCAGGAAGCTAAAATTCAAAAGCACCAAGTTTTCCCTGATCGAAGGGGTGCTTTACCGAAGAGGTTACACCGTACCCCTCCTGAGATGTTAATCGGAAGAGGAAGCAGATTATGTACTCAAGGAAATCCATGCAGGTATCTATGGAAGTCACGGCGGAGGTCAATCAATCACCTTTAAAGCCTTGAGACAACGGTTCTACTGACCGAGTATGCATCAGGACGGTATGAAAGTTGCACGGAAATGCGAAGGATGCCATAAGAATGCTACTATTCACCACCAGCCAGCAGAACAGTTAACTACCCTATCCAGTCCTTGGCCGTTCGCTCAGTGGGGGCTAGACATCATCGGACCGATGCCGATGGGTCGTGGACAGGCGAAGTACGCAATCGTGGCCATAGACTATTTCACCAAATGGGTGTAAGCCGAACCCCTATCCACCATCACAGAGAAGAATGCCACATAGTTTTTGAAGAAAAATATTATCTGCAGGTTCGGAATCCCATGGGCTGTCATCACCGATAACGGGAAATAGTTCGATAGCAAAGGTTTCAGAAAGCTCTGTGAAGACCTCCAGATCGCCTTAAGATTCGCTTCACCAGTCCATCCCAAGTCAAACGGGCAGGTTGAGGCGACGAACAAGACCATCAAGGCAAATCTTAAAGCTCGACTCGGATCCTGCAAGAGCTTATAGGTCGAGGAACTACCGGAAGTACTATGGGCGCACATGACGACCTATAAAGATTCCACATGGGAGACTCCATTTTCCTTATCATACGGATGTGAAGCAGTTATTCCAGCAGGGTCCGTCATTTTGAGAGCAAACGAAATGAAGAACTTATCAAAAGCCACCTCGACCTGATCGAGGAAAAGAGAGAGAAGTCAGCTATGAAGACAGCAGTCTATCAACAAAGAATGGCCCGCTTTTACAACAAAAAATTTCTGACCCGCATCTTTCTCCCCGATGACTTGGTATTAAGAAGAGTCACCCTAAACACTCGAAGGCCAGAGGAAGGCTCGTTCGGTGCCAAGTGGGAAGGGCCCTATAAAATTACAGCAGTAGTAAGGCCAGAGGTCTACATCTTAGAGCAGCTAAACGGCACGCGATTAAAGAAACCCTGGAATGCCGAGATACTGAGAAAATACTTCTAGTGGGTTCCTTTGTTTGCCGCAAACCGACAAGGGGTAGGAGCTCAATGTAAAACCTTTCTCGAAATATCCCCCAGAAAGGCTGTAAGAAGGGCAGTATGTCCCCGAATATGAATGAAACTTTCCCTTTTTCAAAATTTCCACCCACTCTCTAAAAATTAAAAACCATATTCAAAGTTTCGGGGACATACTCGGCGCAATGGACCGGGGTCAAAGTACCAAGTCCGTGACAAACCGATCACGAGTGCTACCATAAAAATCTCAGGCATAGATGATCCGACCTGACTCACTACTCTTTTTAAAGATCAGGACCGCATCAAGGGATAAGAAGCACGAAGAAGCATAGCACGAGGAGAGATGATACCCCTGTGGCATTTGCTTACTCCAGTATTACCGAACATAAGGAGGAATATGCCCTTAATGTTTCAGACACTATTTGATCCTTACCTACCCGATCAGATGGATCCGTGAGAAGCATAGCACATGGAGGGATGATACCCCCGTGGCATTTGCTTACTCCAGTGTTACCGAACATAAGGAGGAATATGCCCTTAATGTTTCAGACACTCTTTGATCCTCACCTACCCGATCAGATGGATCCGTGAGAAGCATAGCACGGGGAGGGATGATACCCCCGTGGCGTTTGCTTACTCCAGTGTTACCAAACATAAGGAGGAATATGCCCTTAATGTTTCGGACACTCTTTGATCCTCACCTACCCGATCAGATGGATCCGTGTGAAGCATAACACGGGGATGGATGATACCCCCGTGGCGTTTGCTTACTCCAGTGTTACCGAACATAAGGAGGAATATGCCCTTAATGTTTCAGACACTCTTTGATCCTCACCTACCCGATCAGATGGATCCGTGAGAAGCATAGCACGGGGATGGATGATACCCCCGTGGCGTTTGCTTACTCCGGTGTTACCAAACATAATGAGGAATATGCCCTTAATGTTTCGAACACCATTTGATCCTCACCTACTTGATCAATGGATCCGTGAGAAGCATAGCACGGGGAAGGATGAAACCCCCGTGACGTCTGCTTGCTCCAGTGTCACCGAGCATAAATGTTTCGGACACTCTTTGATCCTTACTTGATCATTCGGATCCAAGAGAAGTATAAAACGGGGATGGATTGTGCCCCCGTAACATATGCTTGCTCCAGCATTGTAAAGAGGAGCCCTCGAATAATACACAGGCTCCATGGTGGCCTGAAGTATAGAGGATGTGCCCTTACCATCCTAAATGCTCTCTGATCTGAATCCTGGTTCGCCGGGACGCTGAATTGAAAGGTTCAGAATTGTGTTTTGGAGGCCTAAGACATGAAGCTGTTTTGAGGCATTCGCGCTGTTGTTTTGGGACTAGTGTTAAGTCACCCCCGTTCTTTTTGATTTTATTTTCCAAAGTTTTTTTTTGTTTTTTTCGTCGGTCTGATAAGGGGACGCCCAAGCCAGAATCGATAGGGTTTCAAAAGAGGATTCACCTCCCTTCTGAATAAGTCCCAAAGTATTAACCGGCTCGGGGCTGGATTCGTTCCGCTGAGGCCACTCGGTTAATCTGCTCGGGGCTGGATTCATTCAGCCGAGGCCATCTAGTTGATCGGTTCGGGGCTGGATCCATTCCGCCGAGACAAGTACTATTCCTCTCAGCTCGGGGTCGGGTTACTTCCCACCGAGTCTGACCTTTTGGACTGGGGACGTAACATTCCCCCAGGGCCAAGTATTCCGCTCAGCTCGGGGTCGGGTTACGTCCCACCGAGTCTGACCTTTTGGACTGGGGACGTAACATTCCCCCAGGGCCAAGTATTCCACTCAGCTTAGGGTCGGGTTACGTCCCACCGAGTCTGGCCTTTTGACTGGGGACGTAACATTCCCCCAGGGCCAAGTATTCCTCTCAGCTCGGGGTCGGGTTACGTCCCACCGGGTCTGTCTGCTAGACCGGGGACGTAACATTCCCCCAGAGGTCAAGTACTCCTACGAGAACAGAATCGGGGTTCATTCCACTGAATAAATTCATCTTCGGCTCAGACTAATAGAACCCAAGTGGTCATGTGAAAAGAAGAATTCAAAGCAAATTACAATAAAATAACAAAAGAAACATGTAAAAGTATATACATCTAAATATAGTCATAAAGAGTTATTACAGAAAAAGCAAAATACACAGGGCCCCGTTCGGGCTACCCCTCAGAGATCAGCCCGGGCAGGAGCAGCAGCTTCTTCCTGGTTAGGCTCGAACGACGGTTGGATTGGCTCGGCGTCAGGAGGAGGGACAACAACTTCCACGTTAGCATCCTGGGAGGCCCCGACAATTACGACTTCAAATAATAGAACGAGAGCGTCTGGTCAACTCTCTTCAGAAACAAGAGCCACGGGCCGGTACTCTTCAGAAGCAGGG